>JAQHUG010000342.1:1826493-1843707 GCA_028555095.1 Dicrostonyx torquatus | reverse complement strand
CCCTGCTTCATTTTCAAAAGTGATCAATGTGTTTATACTCCTGGATGGTAGACTGTGTGGAAAGCAGGCTCACTAACACACAGCTGTTATGCTTTCGGGGGTAGAGGGAATTGGTAGACTCACAGAGAGACCCACTTTTCACCTTTAATTTCAAGAGGAAATCATGTATACACACTAGCCTCGTGTTTTCTTTTAACCCAGCTACTCTATAAGTGCTCTATGAAATAATTTATTCATACTCTTAAAAAAAAAAAAGACACATGGATGCCTCTAAAACTTCAAGCTGGTGAGTTACAATCAGTATTTATTTCCCAACCATGTCTCACGTCAACAACTGGAGGTGGGGTAGGAAGATAGGAGAGAGCTGGTTTGGAAAAGCATCTCTGGTTGAGAGGAGCAACTGCAGAACGCCACACAGAGCGTTCTGGCAATGTTTCCAAACTTCCTTCTGGGCTTTCTTCCCCCACACAAGGACTAGTGTGTTATCAGAGAGCAGTGATTCTGGGTGCTCAGCAATGCTCAAACAAGGGACAATAATCCCCGAAAAGAGTACAGATCCATCCCTGACCTCCTATCACTTTGCAATCCAAACAGTTTGACAAGGGACCAAGCTTAAAAGTCAGAACCCGACTCCAAACTAAAGTCATGCGAAATAAAACACACAGGAAGCAGCATTTGAGGAGCCTGCTCCCTAAATCAAAGTGTCTGGCTAGTCCTAGAGAGAAGCTACGATTGTTTTTCCACCGCTAACCCCAAAGAACTCCTCAAGCAAAGCATGCAAGTCATTAAGAAAGTCTATGCAAAACTTTAGTCTGGCCAGTGACAGAAACCAAGCTTACCTCCTCAGGCAGGAAGCCGGCAGACCTGCAAGTCCTTTGCACATGGTGTTTAACTGTGTGATTCGCAGCGAGGAGAGAAAGGCAGGAGGAAAGCTCGTTTCTGTCTTGAGCACAGTTGCTTCTGCTAGACAAAGATGCGGTCAGAATTCTCTGAGCCTCTGGCTCCCAAGCCTGTGGGGGTATCTTTTATAGCCCAGCCGCGGGCCAGGCAGCCAATCAGATTGCAGGCTCAGCTCCACTCCGGCGCTCTGCCTCTCCAGCCCCTAGAAAGGGAGAGGAAGAAAGGACTGACGCATCGCGGATGCAGAGGGACTGAGCAGAGAGAAGCCGGTTGCAAAGTAGGCATCTAGAGAATGAGGTTTTGCTTTTTGCTTAGCGTCTCTGTTAACGTGTTAAGTTCTGGATTTGTAGAAAGGGGAATATAAAGTCCGTGGTGCTGAAAATAGGGGGCTTTTTCATTGGCTTGTAAAAGCAATGTCTGAGGATGTTGCTTCCCCGAAAGAAAGGAACCAACAAGAATTCTTCAGCTTGTCTTGCGGCTGACTCTCAATATGCTTTGTCCCTTTTGGATTAGAAATACATCCCATGCAATCTAAGGTGGAGTTGGTAGTAAGATCATGGTCTCTGGGCACTGATTTGTGGAAGTAGCCTGCCTGATCTGTAGGCACAGAGGGATGTGTGTGGATGGCACACAGTTTTAAGCCCGGCAGCATAGCAAAAGCCCAAAGGAAGATAAATCCAGTATGTCTGTAATCAGCTTGACTTTAAGACATTTCTATGTCACTAAGAACAAAATGCAGCCTAGCTTTGACATTCTCTCCTAAAGGGGCTTGCCTCCTGCAAAAGCCTAAAACAGCAGCTGAAAACCAAAGCAAGGGGTAGACGAACCATAAGATACCAACTCTCACTGCAGCTGGGCTTAGACATTATGTAATTCTAAGTCTTTATTATTCAACAAAGAAAGAAAAAGCAGGGAGAGAAGGTCCAGCGGGCAGAAAGAAATGTAGTTTGCCTGAATCCTAACAGGTTGCGGAGCCAGTGGAGGAATACTCATCCCTGCTGGTGCTTCTGAAACTCTTCCACATTCAGTGTCACGGACTGGATTCTTCAGGCTCGTGAAAGTATTTTACACCTTATAATCATGGCTGAAATACTCAGATCAGCATTGCAAGGGGACCATTTTCACATTGGAAAGCTGTGACTGGAAGGGAGAACTTTTTTTTCAAGGTCTGACCACGACAGCTTTCATCTTAAAAATCACACAGAACATCATTGCCTCGCCATCTCTTTGACTGAGATCAAGTAAAAACAACAAGATTTCAGATGATTTGCACAAAGAACAAAAGGTACCGATTGATGTGTTTCTCGCTACAGAAGGGGAAATAGAAACATGTTATGTTCCTCTATGCTCTGGACCAGAAAGGTTGTTCCCCCAGACACCCCACCCCTTTTATCCAGACACCCCCATGCACATCTTCCTTGGCTAACAGAGTTTGGAGACTGCAGACAAATGTCAAAGAGGGAACCGGGTATATCAATATAGGGAAAGTCCCCAGCCTTCTCCGATGAAGACTGGAAAACACTTGTTAAATTTGGCCACTGAAAACCTCTCCTTGAAGGTTTTCTAACATGAAGCGTAGGAAGATTGTTAGCTGCCCTTGGCCGTGGTGTGGGAGGGATCACAGTGCAAGATGAAGTGAGAGAGACCTTGGACCGGGGTGGGGGGAGGCAGAACTTGCATCAGAAGAGATCAATTAAAAGTTCTCCCTCCACAGTGAACTGGAGCATTCTTTCTTTACCTGTGCCCCTAAGAGAGGGATCACTCAGACAGTGTGACTTGGGGAACGTCAGTGGAAGAGCCAAGAAGACGCACGGAGGCTTGAGAAAGTCCCGAAGGGAGAACGTTATACCTTGAATCTAGAAGGAAAGAAGTGTGACGTCAGTTAAGCAGAAGTCGCTGTGCTAAGTGAACCGAATGGACTTTAAGAACCACCCGATGCCCTCAATTGAATTCCTGAGAAGGAAAGTAACTCTTCAAAAAGCCATAGCTTGCTGGTAACAGGACAGGATGCAGACCCAGGTTTCTTGACACTGGGTTGTGTAGTCTGTCCACTGAGCTGTCCTGTCATTCAATGGTCTTATCAAAGAGGAGACACTATGTACATAGAGATATTTCTAAACTGTAGAGTGCTTGGCAAATACTTTTTATTGTCACATTACACATAGCAGATAATAAAGCTCGGTATTAATTTTATACCCTTTATTCAAGAAGCTGTGTGTGTGTGTGTGTGTGTGTGTGTGTGTGTGTACTTCCTAACTACTTCCCTGAGAAAATAAGTTCTTTAACCTTTTACTCTGTCCAGGTTATCATTCACTTCTTTGGCCTTCCCTTGCTTTCTTAATAGCTTTAACACTCACTTTCTACAGCATTTGAAAGTTTCCGATACATTAGCTCATCTTTTAATGGAACTTGCTGCTTGTGTTGAGGAAGAGAGACTGGCACATCATGATACTCTGCCCGCCTCCCCTCTCTGATAAGTACAAAACATCAAATCCTATTATCTAGTGGTTTTTCATTCCCACATGACTTTTGTGTGGATGGGTTTGCTCTCAAAAGCTCTGCTTTGTATGCATTCACTTAGCACACACCTTCTGAGCATCTCCCCTCACGTGGTGAATGAACAACACAGCCTCCGCCCTAGTGGAGCTCTCAGCTTTGTGGACAGAATCAGAAAAGCATCAAAGGCAAGTGATTACAAGGGGTTGGCCCGCACCAGGAAGAAAAGAAACGAGATGTGACAGAGGGTAACCGGAGGGCAAAAGATTTGTTTGTTTGTTGGTTTAGCCAAAGTGACTGGTAAAGCCGAAAATAATAGTCCAGAAGTGACAGTACTTTTTACTTAAACTAAGGAAGTTAAACAGAAGTGAGGTGAGGCGTAGTACGCTAGATGATGGAGAACAGGTAGGCAGGGGTTGGAACTGAGGTGCAGCTGGAAACCGGATGCTGCAGGGATTTAGGAGCTATGGTCAGGAGACTGGACTTAATCACAAAGTCCAGAGAGACAAGACAGGTGTTGGATGTGATCATGATGTGGGAGGAAGGGTTAAGGTGTGTAGGCAGGAAGATCAGCAGATTTAGCAGTTAGAAGGCCAAGTCATTAGTTTGTATAATGCAAAATGGAGGCTTATTTCCAAAATTAGCATTTCTTAGACACTAGAGCAAGGATTCTCTTAGGCTCTGGTGACTTAAATAGGAATCCGAAATGGTTTGTGCCTCTTGGCAGCTCACCTGATGATGGGGAAGAAGCATGAATCACTGGAGATGCTAAGGTTAAGTGCAGCTATTGCAAACTTGTTCAGTATCTACAGGATTGTAAGAAAGCTTGTGGAGATGGAGAATAAACTCAGTCTTTGGAATCTGAATGGTTTAAGAGATGGGTCAGGGATGGATAGAGACACAATTGTTACACAAAGAAGCCAAGATCTTTGTGATTTAGGGCACAATATTAATTTCTAACTCTTTGCTCATTAATTGTTCAAGACAGTATTTTAAGCATTTATAACAGTTGTCTCACCTATTTCCCACAATCCTCCCTGAAAGAAAGGGGTCGTCATGGAGGATTTTAGTAACTTTCCTACAGTTTCACATCTCAGTGGTGGTAATGGTGTGCCATCTCAGGCAATCCGATTCCAAGGCCCTGGTATTAATATCAGTGATATCATAGCCATGTAAGATGAAGGCAAGTGGACTGTTTGGAGATCAGAGTTATTGGATTTCTTACGGTCAGAGCCTGGGTCTTCACAGCCCTGACAAACTAGGCCCAGCCTCCTCTCCTCAGTGCACACTTGGACACAAATAGTGAAAGGCAAAGAAATATTCATGCAGTGTGACCACAGTGGGAAAAGAGTAAATAAAGAATCCCAGCGAGATGTTCAAGTCCATGCTGAGTTCTGTCATGAGCTCTAGGTTTAAATACAAAGAGCCCCACTCGAGCCGGGCGGTGGTGGTGCACGCCTTTAATCCCAGTACTCGGGAGGCAGAGCCAGGCGGATCTCTGTGAGTTCGAGACCAGCCTGGTCTGCAAGAGCTAGTTCCAGGACAGGCTCCAAAGCCACAGAGAAACCCTGTCTCAAAAAACCAAAAAAAAAAAAAAAAAAAAAAGCCCCACTCAAGGTAAGGTTCCGACAAGCCATTGTCTTGGCCCCAATCTGTCCTTCAAGGTGCTTTGACAATTTGACAATGGGTCAGAACCATGTGAACTCTCTTCTTGGAAACAAATTCCACCTCTTGCCAACACCAGGCTTTAGCCTTTTTCTTCTGTCATGAGGCTCCTGGGGGGATTTCCAAATTCTTGGGGTCCATTGTCTCAATAATCTGATAGCCAAAGGAAAGGGCACAGGAGTCTCTTTAAATGACATCATTTTTTCCAGGAAGGATAGAATCATTATGATTGTTATGTAGTCATGATTGCCTCTTTGGGAGAAAAAAACCAAAGAAAGAGACTGGGATCTCTTCTTAGGTAGCTAGTCTAAAAAGGCTGCTGGGGATGGATTGGAGGACCAAAGGGAAGCCAAGAAAGATCTCCCTGTAACACTCTGAGAATCAAAGGGTTTGCTTGATCATTTGTTTGATCACCCTGAGGACCACAGTTTACTTGATGAGGGTCTGAGCTGGCCAAAGAATTGAAGCTAAGCAGATTAGTGTGCAAGCGAGAATTTGGGAGCCGCAGTAAAGGCTGGATGGGAGAGAAGCGGCAGTGAAACAAACAGCCGGCGCTGGAAGTGGTGGTGGTGATAGTCTCCAGCCATGCTGTGTGACTCAAACGGAGCCGTGCACAGAAATGATGGGAGAGAAGCATCAGTGAAACAAACAGCCGGCGCTGAAAGTGGTGGTGGTGATAGTCTCCAGCCATGCTGTGGGACTCAAATGGAGCCGTGCACAGAAATGAGCTCCTTAAGCCTTGGACGGTTGGTCAACTGGGAGGCACTGTTGACAGGAGCTTTAGAGAGCTGTTTCTTCCCTGAGACATGATGCCACACAGCAGGGTGTGAGCTGTGTGTGGTGTACAGGTAAAATCTGAAATTCTTCCTGATGAACAAAAGAGAGTCTTTCTTAAGTACCTATGTGATCCAACAGGAGGAAATCAGCCACTGCAGCAGGTCACCTTGCTTCCATCAGGTTCTAAAAGAGGGGTTGCTGCTCCTTCTGGGCCAGATGTGAGCCAGAACTCAGCTTTAGGCTATGTTTACACTATATCAGATTACAATTTCCTCTAAGCTGTGAGAAAACCCCTTCTCTCTTTATTGTTTCCTACAGTGGCCCTGGCGTCAGTGAGAGTTCACTATTATTAGTTTTTAAAGGATAGAAAGCAAATAGATGGGTTGGAAGAGGCTGCCTGCCAGGAAGACACATGGGGACTTTCCCAGTGTATGTGGCTTTTGGGAAACAAGTCTGACTCTGCAACCACATACGATAAACCAGGGACTCTGACCCTGACACTTGACAAGAGCAGACCGCGTATCCCTCTGAAGAGGCAGCAACACACTTAACTGGCTGGGGACAAAGCCTTTCTTTTCCAAGAAATGGAGGAAAATCCAAAACAACCTTATTCCAAAGATTTTTGTCTTTCTTCTGAAAGGCTTAGCCCAAGATAGAACAGCAATTTCGTGAGAGTTCATTTGCATTGTGCAGGTGGAAAGAGACAGTATGTCATGCCAAGTGCTTGAACCTTACCAGGAGGAAGACCTAGATTCTAATTCTAGCTCCTCCATAGATTGGCTGGGGGATGGTGGCCGTGCAGCATGACCTTTGACCCTAGTCCCACTTGTCATATGTCCTTCCTATGTGAACTCCATATGAACAGAGTCTTGTGTATCAATGGGTTTGCTATACCTTGTGTTGGGTATTACAAGATTCCCACACGCTCTTCTAAAGTCTTGGCTGCTGTCCTTATTTTGACTCTCAAGGCTTAGATTTTAAAGTGTGACTGGGACTAGGGATGTAGCTCAGCTGCTAGAGTGCTTGCCTAGCATGCACGGAGCCCTGGGTTTGGTGATGCAGCCCTTGGGAAGTGGAGGAAAGACAATCGGAGGTTTAAGGCTGTCATTGGAAGAAGAAGCTCTCAGATCAAAAGAATAGAAAACACTGTTTATCCAGGAGCAAAATATGAGTGACCATGGCCTAGGAACATAGATTTAGGTCATGGGAAATATAATGTTGCAATGTAGAAGCAGTTTTATGAAGTTTTTTTTTGTTTGTTTGTTTGTTTGCACTTTCTTTTGTGTGTGTGGTAACAAAACAAAGAGGGTAAAATAAAGGCATTCTAAAAATACAGTAACAACACCTTCTTTCCAGGAATTCTTGCTCCCAGGCTCATTCTTGATTATATAGTTAGTTCAAGGCCAGCCTGGACTAAATGAGAAAACAAAAATTTGACTGGGAGCTAAACACCAGAAAAATGCTGATTGAAGAACAGCCACTGGGGTGGAGAAATATCTCAGAGGCAACCAGGGAAGAGCTTATGGGGTCAGGATCCAGGGACCCGTGGTTGATTACAAAGACAAACTATGAAGAGAGGGAAAGAAAACAGAACAGACACTGGAGCAAATGCACAGTTGGCTTCTCATGCCCTCCCAAAGCAGTGCCAGCCCCCGAAGGCCAGCTGTGGTTTCTCCTTTAACTCAACCATTAACATTCCAGCTAAAAGTCAATTTCTCATTCAGGCTACTTCTCTAGGAAGTTATGAGAGATACGGTTTTGGTTTATACATCCAGGTTTTATCACACAGTAGTGAGTTCTTCAGACACCTTTGCCTCTTTTGTACAATGCTTTCACGAATTTCTTGGCACTGACTGGCTTAGAATATTTTCAGCATTGATGGTGCCACTTGAGGTAGTGTGCCACCCTCTCCCTGGGTCACTGATTTGAGGTTCATTACTCTTTCAAAGATGCCTGTCTCTGGAGTCTGTTCGAAAAAGCAGTATTTTTTTTTAAATTTACAAATCAAAGCTTCTAAGTTTTGGGATACATGAGAAGATGGTACACTAAAATAATTTACACTAAAATTTTAAGCTAAAATTTTTAGCTTAAAAGAGAAAAATCAGACCATCTAGCCTGATGGAGATGCTGGCCTTAAAGATCTATGGAGTAACTCTGCAAGAAATGAGACAGTCCCAAAGAGAAAGAAGTACAGGAGGCCTGGGGGTGTGGTTCCGTGATAAAGCACGCGCTGAGCAAGTTGGGGCCGTGGATTGAATTCACGCACCATCCCTCGTCCCTCATAGCTATGTACATCATCAAGATGGTCCTCCTTTGATGCTTTACTTCCCATGGTTTCAAGAACCACTTGGCCAACAACGGTCTGGAAATATTAGATAGAAAATTACAGAAATAAACAGTTTAAAAGCTGGACACTGCTCTGAATAGCATGAGATAGTCTTGTGCGGTCTCTTCCTATCTTGACTGAGACATGAGTCATCCGTTTGCACAGCCTGTCTAAGATGTATACGCTACCCACCCATTAGTCTGGGACCATCTCAGTTTTCAAGATAGACTGTCATCGAATCTCTATGCTTGTGTCCAAGTAACCTTTATTTTTCTTAGTAAAGGCTCCTAAGTTTAATGGTGGTGTTAAAAAGGGTACACCAGGACACGAAAGATGGAAGAACAGATCAGTTCTGGTTCTAGGTGGCAGCTTCAGGAGGGCATATAGGCTGCTATCCATTGCTTCAGGTATCTGCCAGGCATCTTGGACCACATATCTTTGGGATTAGGGGGCGATTGCCCTACTGTTATAAGCAGAGAAGCCTCACCCTGGCTTTTCAATGTCTTCTTGCTGCTGTTTCCCTATTTTCACTTCATCTGTATTTTTCACATTTCACTCCACACTAAATCTGGACACGCTCTGCTCTATCCCTGCCGAAGACACTGAGTTCTAACACTTCAAACCCTGACCCCTCCTCTAGGCTCACATTGCTCTGCTGCTTTTAGCAACTCATGCTTCAAATACAGCAAAGCATAACCTTTAAACTACCCCCCAGGTAGGCATCAAGATGTGTGTGTTTACTCCCCACTGCTAAGACAAAATATCTAAGATAAAGAACTTAAAGAAAGATCCACTTAGAGGTGTGAATCTAGGGGATTCAACCTTGGTTTCTTGGTTCCATTGTTTCCAGTCCCAAGGCGAGGTGGAATCATCATTGTAAAGATGGAACTGCTCACCCCAGGTCACAAGGAGCAGAGACAACAAAGAGGAAGGGTTCAGGGACACCATACCCCACTCTGACCAACTTCCTTCAAGTAGACCCCACCTGCTCATTTTTCATTTGGGAATAAACTCATCATCGATGAAGTTTATACTTTAATGATCTAATTGTATCTCAGTAATGCCACAGCTGGTAACTAAGCCTTCCATACATGTGTCTTTGACGGGATGTATTATATTCACAGTGGGTTTATCTCTTTAAAACAATAGAACCAATGACCTATGTAAGAGCTGGACAGCTAAGAGAAACAGCTCAATACGATAGCTGTGCTGCTGGTTTCCAGGAGCCATGCTGATAACCCATCCTTGTCTCCCATGTGGGCAGCTCTGTTGAGAGCTACCATGTAGCCACTGCACTCATTCTTCCTTCAGGCCAGCAAGACTACTCCATAACACATCCTGTCACACTCAGCTTCCAAAGCTCCCTAAGTTTCTATGAAATAAAAGCCATTTTTGTAGCCCAAAGCTACCTAAGCTATGGTACCCAAAGGTCATTTCGATAATAATTTCCAATCCCTTCTCAAGTGTTCTGCAGTGTTTATTTGAATGATTTCTTATTTTCAAATCATTTTTAGCTAGGAGAACACTCATCCTCCGTTCTATCTTCCCCAGGTCAGAGTAATGAGGAGAAAACACACCTTCCATTCTATCATTCTATCTTCCCCAGTTCAGAGCTGGTCAAAGCTCTGGGTGGACACAGCTTTGTATCTTTCAGGTCTGCCAAGGCTGCTATCAGACTTAGTTCACTTCTACCAAGCTATAGGAATAGCCGCTTCTTGTTTCAGAGAAAATCACAGCAGTGGGAATAATATAATAGCATGGGGCTAACCTAGACATACGATAGGGCTCTCCTACAATGGACGCTCATGTGCTCTGATTGTTTTTGCCGGAGTGTTGATGGGCTCACGGTGAGTCACAAAAATGGTCCTAGCCATTTCCTCTTAAAATAACCCATCCATTTCTGAAACACTTCACAGTTCATGAAGCACTTTTTCCTACATTATCTCATTTGCCTTTCGCATCAAACTCAACATGTCCAAATTGCAATAATTTCCCTCTCTCAAAGATACTCCACCCTCAGGGCTCTTTATTACCGTAATCCCCATCCCCTCAGTACCAATAATGTTCCTTACTCTGTTCCTCCTCTCCATCCCTAACCACGCTAGATTAAATCTTCCTTGCTTGTCCTGCAGAACAGATGTGGTCACTTCATTTGTTAAGCAGAAATACTATTGCCTCAATGACTCAAATGAAGTCATTAACCAGAATATCAGTTTTCAGTAGAGGATCCCATGGAACCCTGAGAAAAGGAAGAAAAGAGGCTTTTTATCCTCCCAGAATATCTCCAGAATATAACTACATCCATTCATTCACCTATTTATTTACTGAGTCCATATCTTCTTTTACCTCATAGGGCCATAGTTACATAGTCCTAACACAGACCATATGACCCCAAAGGTGAAGATACTTCGTCTTTGATCTTTAGAAATGTATACATAGTCCCTTCACTGGCCTTCCATGTTACTTCTTCTCTTTCAAACTCATTTCACAAACTACAGTCAAACTATGCTTCTGGAAATTAACGTTACTGATTTTCTTCACAAGAAAGATGGAATTTCCTACCCCAGTCTAACCAAGACATGACATTCAAGTACCACTGGTCAGCAATATTTGATTTGATCTCTCAATGGACTATGATTCCCTATACCTAAGTCATTTTCATCTAGGAAAAAAATGCCAGGAAGAAATGCTTCCTTTATTCTAGTTTCCCAAGTTCAAGGCCACCCAACCATCAAAGTCAAATCCTCCTATAAAGAGAATTTCCTGAGCATTCAGTTGAAAAGAATGCTTGTGTCTTTAATTCCAATCATGTATTTTAGTCACTTCAGATCTAGTGACATTGAGCAACTTCTAATACAGATTCTAATTATAATATTATCCCTCCTTTTATTATCCTATGAACTTATCTGTGACAAGACGCTGTTTCCATTGCATTTTCTGGCACCTATAGGTGTCTACTATGCGTGTTGCTCTTAAACAGGCTTAAGCTGTGGAGAATGAATTATTACATAACTGTATTTAACAGATTCAAAGACTCAGAAATAAGGTTAGTTTTAGTAGGATAACCTAGGTTGTGCTGCAGCACGTACATACACACACGTACACATACATGCACGTGCACACACATGCATGGGCGCACACATACACACATACCACACACACGCACACACATATACACACGCATGTCTTATTTCTTGTTAATATCACATGTTCTTTTCTATTAAGTATGGCTGTGTTCACTACTAGTCTTGACTGCTTGACTATAGTGCTCGTGTCTGGAATATTGCCAGTATCCATGATAGAAAAGGGGAAAACATAAAAAATAACACTTCTGTGGGGGCTTCTGTGGAGAAGTGAGGGCTTCTGTTTGTATTTTGTTTAACGAATTTGATGTCAAAGAGCTGGAAATAATTATGAAATTTCTTCCTAAGTGGGGTCCCAAATATGTTTTAAATAGCAAAGTGGTCAATAAGGAATTTAAACAATGTATCAAAAATCATACTATTAAGTGACAGAATAGGGTCTTGAAAAGCAATCCAGCTTTCTCATTCTCGTTTCATCCAGAAGCAGAGGGTCTGGAGCTGGGATGTCTAGAAGCAACTGTGTGCTCTCCACTCCAACTGAGCCGACTTGCCAAGAACTTCAGACAGGAAAGAAAAACGAAGGTGAGAGCTTGCTTGAGGCCATGACTCTCAGCATAGCCTCTGTAGCGGAGGAGCATCCAGCACTGTGGCCATAGAAGGCAGCACAGGAAGTGGCAGCCTCAGTTCCTGTTGATTGCCTTTAAAGGGTGCTAGAAGCAGTGAGAACGCTGTGAGCGGCACACTCTGACCGCATTACCTGGACAAAGGCCTGGGGAGTTCCACAGCACAGGACCAAGGGGCCATAGAGAAAGCTAAGGATGACTTCACGCACATTTGTCTTTTAAATTTCATTAATTTTCCTGTTACTGGAAAATTTGCTTGAATTCTGAATTTAGTTTATGTGAGTAGAATTGTTTTGGTTTTTTTTTTTAACCTAGGTAGTATGAAAGGTCTATGGGATAGAATAAAACAGATATAGCCCCTGGTTGCCATATAAAATGCAGCCATTAAATAACACATCTCTTCAAGGGTATCAGAAACTGAAAAGGAGAAAAAGCTGATGAAAGGAGTCTTTGGATTCCCTTTGTCCGTATACAAGCGGTTCTCTTCCAGCCTCTGAGTGCCTGGCTTCTAAGGTGAGCAGAGCTCCTGGCCTCTTTGTGTGAACACGCACCAGAGAGCCACCAGCAAGCATGGAAGTGGGAGCTGGCTAAGAGATCAAGTGCCTTACTCAGGTTAGGAAAGCCAATGTTCAACTTCCATGCCTTCTGCAGACACAAAGGGGCATAACTTAAGATTCAGACCTCCCTTGGTGTGGGTGTAGCTGTTTGCATGAGAAAGGTCCCTCAGTGTGGGTGTTTGAGTAGTTGATTCCCGGTTTGTAGGACTGTTTGGGGAACCCCACTTGAGGCAGACCTTGAGATTAAAGGCCTCATGCTACTCCTTGCTTCCTGCTTTGAGGGGAGAGTATGCACTCCCAGCTTTCTGCTTTGGCCCTCATGCCTGCCTGCCGCCACCATGATGGACTGTTATCCATCAGGAACTGCCAGCCAAAGGAAAACATTTCTTTCCTTGTTCATGGCATGTTATCACAGGACCAGGAAGGTAAAGAAGACACCTGGTCAGGCTGAATTGTGGTGAATTTATCCTTGCTACGTGTCCTGGCCATTGAGAATGATGTCACAGGTATCTAACTGTAACGAGCTCGATTGACCAATTTCCCCAGATGCCGACATTGAACTCTGCTGCTGGATTTGTGCCTTGTCCAGACTGTTCTTACCAGTGGCTGAAGATGGCAGAGACACTGGGGCAGCTTGTTCTGGGGAGATACAGGGCTCCACTGTCTACGTTTACTTGAAAACTGACTTGAATGCTACACAATATATACATGCATCAAAACACCACATGGCGACCTGTAAATATGTAAGACCTTTCCTATGTCACCAAAAGGGAAATAAATTGTCAAAGGTCATAAGAACAGGATGAGATGAAAATCTGGCTCCCAGTGAAGTAAAACGGCAGGGAGCATTTTAGGTTACTGTACTGACCAAGCTAAGGAAAACCCACTGTAGGCAGTGGATCCCTGGGTCTCCTTTGTTGCATTCATTGACTGTGAAATCTACTCCCAGTCAAGAAAGCATAGCAGCCATCATGGAGAAATGCTGCTTGATAGCTCTCTCAAAGATCTGTGCCTACCTAGCATTCACACACAGCCTAGGTCCACCCAGCCTAGGGAATGGTAATGACTGCATTGGGATGTACCCTCTTACACCAGCTAATGATCAAGATATGCTCCTCCCAAACACTCAGGCCAGTCTCATCCACGCAACCTCTCAATTAAGACTCCCTTCTCAGGGCTAGACAGATAGCTCGGTGGTTAAGAGTACTGGCATCTGCTCTTCCAGAGGATATGGGTTCAATTCCTAGCATCTAGATTTGGTTCCCAACCATCGGTAACCCTAGTCCATGGAGATCCAATGCCCTCTTTCTGACCTCCACAGATACCAGGTATACATGTAGTGCACAGACACACATCCAATTGGAGGAATATTTTTATACATTCATATAATAAAATTTTAAAAAATAGACTTCCTTCTCAGGTGACTCAAGGTGATATCAAATTGATAATTAAATCTGACTAGGATAGGCTAATATGTCTTGAGACTCTGGTACCTTTAGAGTCTAAGAAAAGGGCAAGAGAAAGGAGAGCAGTTCCTGGAGGCTTGATTGGCCAAGCTAAAGAGATTTTCCTTTTCTTTCTTTCCTTTTTGCTTTTTAGTTTTTCAAGACAGGGTTTCTCTATGTAACCGCCCTGGCTGTCCTAGTACTTTGTAGACCAGGCTGGCCTCAAACTCATGGAGATCTACCTGCCTCTGCCTCCCAAGTGCTGGGATTCAAGGCATGTACCACCATGCCTTGCTATCTTTAGCCAGGTATTAATTTTATTAATAATTGTGATACACCTGGAAAACATGGCAGAGAGTAGACACAGAGATCCTGGATAAAGGGCAAAGCAGCTAATAAAAAGGATAGGCTGTCTTGGACTAAGGCAGAGTTGGGAAACCATACAGTCCAAGAACAAAATTCGTTTCACTTTGAAGCATCGTTACAACAGAAGAAATGTCTCAACCCAATTTACCTACTAAATCCCCCCCCCACCCCAGTGCGGTGGTTTTATAGGCAATTTGGTCATGAGAGTAGAAACTTCATTTGTGGGTTTACGACCTTCCCAAAAGGATCCTAGAGTGCACCCTTTCCTCTGAGAGGATACAGAGAAGTTTCCAGCTTGCAGCCAGGAAGAGAGCATTCAATGGAACCAACAGGCTGGCACCTTCATCTTGGGTTTCCAGTATCCAGAACTGCAGGGAGAAGCGTCTGTTCTTTTTAAGGCTCATAATGTATGGTGTTTTGTTATAGGAACATGAAGGGACTAAAGCAGGCATGAACTCGGCAGTAGCAAACAGAGGTGAAGGACACGCTGCACAGCTTGCGCATGCTCTCAGAATCCTTAAATATTTACAAGCTGGCTCTTAGACAAGAAAAACAAGCCAGTCCTTGACAAGAGCAAAAGCAATGGGATTGGAATAGTGGGGATGACTCGGGTATACTAGGGATAAAGTCACTCAGAATTTTGAGCTACATATTTGGGTGTTGAGGAGCGTTGTCAAATATTTAGCCCGTGTTTCCAATGCGGGTTGTTAGATGGAAGGCTCCACTTGTTGATGGAACTCAAGGTGAAAGGCTAGTTCATAGGAGCCTGTAGACTACTCACGAGACACCGTTTCCCTTTTCTCTCGTTAGCAGCCTTCAGTTCAGCAGGATAGATTGCACAGGTGAGTTATTGGTAATCTACCCTCTAAATCTCTTTACAGTCTTGGTCCAGGGAGAAGCGACAAGGAGGCGGAACAAAACAATACAAAATGGTGTCGGATGAGAGTCTCAGGAGAGGCACAGCGTGCTTAGCAAGAGCTAAATGGGAAGAGAGACTGGAAGAGTGAGGTGTCAGGCTGGTATACGTCTAGAAAGAACCAGAAAGAATTTTGCAGAATGTGTCATTTGAAGCAGGCCTTGATGAATGACTAGGTTGCCGAGAGTCAGAATGTAACTTGAATGAATCCAGGGTCTTAAGGTACCATTTTCAGACACCCCCAGGAAGCCAAGCAAGCGTTACTAAACACTAATTCCAATGTGAAACATTATCCAACTTATAACGGATAATTGCCTGTGTGAAATTCTGTTCTCTCTTACCCACTTGATCTACATCTTCTGGAATGTTGAAGCTTACTCCACTGGCATCCTTCCTAGATTCTCAGCTCTCTCAAAAACCTTGCTGTTTTCTCCCTTGTGTGCTTTCTCATTTTCTCTAAGGCAAGATGGAGAATTATCGAGTCGGGAACAGCACCCTGAAAGGCTGTGTGAGGAAGGGGTAGAGGGGCTGACTCACCCGCTAATGTCTCTTTCCAGTCTTAAGTAGACAAAATAGGCAGTACCAAGGCCCCTATCCTAGGAGAAGGAGGTAGAAGCCAGGTAGGTCTAGAATAAACTGACAAAGACTGACATCATGCCTCAGGATATTCTTTAAGTTTGTCCTAAAAGGGACAGTATGGGGTATTAAAGAATGAGGTATAGAGGTTGCTTTCTTTGGACACACACACAAAAATAACCAGGTAGGACTGAGTGTGCTTGATGTCCAGAAGAGGGACAGAAAGTGGCTACAGCCTATGTTGCTAGACCTCATTAGAGTTTGCTCTTTGTTATATTAACTTTTTGAGGGGGAGAAAGTTCATAGGAGAAATGCTTACAATAGAAATCCAGTTGTTTTGTAATCTTCTAGAGCAGGATCTAAAGCCAGTATTACATTGGCCCAAGCTGTACCCTAGCCCTTCCACCATCTCCCAAGAACCCTACTTTCTCCCCCATAATTGAAGCTTGTGTCCCTTCAATGCTGCCTTACACCACTGAGTCACTAGATTAAATTGTGTTTTCTACCCTTCCCCCGCTTAAGTCGGTGGATTAATGCACTTTAGAAAAATTTTGGCTAACACATTTTGAACCTATTTTTTTTTCTATTTTAAATTTCAGGTAATTGGGAAAATGTGGCCATGATCATTATTAGCTACTTTTTTTGTGGGACTCCTGATCTAGGTAATGTGCAGTGCTAAGAATCATGGCTTTTGTGAAGACAGAATAATCTACAACACAGACCTATGTAACATAACTATGTAGAAAAGGGAGATGGTATGCTCAACGTGAGGCAGAAGCCCATGTCTTCTGTGAGACACTGGCGCTGCCCTGAGTTCCAATATCAGGGTCTAGCCTGATTCTAGAAGGAGTCATTCATTTCACAAACCCAGAGCTAGAAGAGGTGCTCCTCTCAGGACAATATAATCATATGAAGCTGGGAATTCTATATGAGAAATGCTGCTCTATAGATCAGAATTCTGTCTATAGCATAACCAAGGTCTGGCTTGTACTGATTGCAACTGACTCCGTGCAGTCCTTTATAAACCTTAAGGAACAGGACGCACGCCAGGGCCATGCCTCACAGGCTCACAAAGTCCTCCTTCTCCACACTGCTGTACCCCAGTGCCCATGAGTTCCCGATAAACAGTCTCATGCAGTCCCTATGTCATTAGGAGGCTAGAGGAGAGAAAGGAAACAATCCTGAGCCTGTGTTTCAGGTGAGAAGACTAAGTCTCAGGTATATCAAGAAAGGGCCTGATTAAAATCTCTCAGTTGGTGATACGAAGGTCCCAATCTTCTGATTCCAGTTCCAAGGCTCCTTCCAGGAAAACACAGGCTATTCTGAAATGGAGTCTCTGCAGCCTCTTAGCTTGTGACAAACACTGAGACCTTACACAGAGGCCACCCAGCTTCATCTCGACATGACAGAAAGATCAAGAGGAAAAGGGGCCAGGCTTTTAGAAATTATGCCACTGGAGCATCATTGATGAGGACTGTGGGTGA
>JAQHUG010000342.1:1719456-1729589 GCA_028555095.1 Dicrostonyx torquatus | reverse complement strand
CTACACTCAAGTGCAGATCTCCAGCAGAGAGCATGCACATGAGTACCTGCCAATCATACACAGAGGTATGAAGCCTCCCTGCTTCTGAAATAATACGGAGCTCTATCAAAACTTTAAACTATTGAATCAAACCCCTCCACCCTCTCCCCACCACCCTGCAATCTCCATCCATCATCCACAGCAAGATTTTCATATTCTGAGACCTGCGGGTAAGTAGAGCAGGTATTTTCTTAGCTTTTGCAATTATTTCTATATTTCAGCTCTATTAAACAATCACTCTCTCCTTGGCAGCTGCAGGGGTGAGATGGGGACTGTGAACTCATGGCAAGTCTCTCATACATCTTGGCAATCAAGAAGGTTTAGAATCAGAGGCTTCGGGAGTACCTAGGAGCTTGCCTTTGAGCATTTTTGAAAGACATGGGACTGAGTTAACCAACCTTCTCTCTTATGAGAGAGGAAGGAAGCTTGATATTGGTTGGCGGTGTCCTGTGCCTCTGAAAGCAGTCCATCCATCCAAATGCTCCAGCAAACTAAGGACAGCACCATGCAGTCCTGTTCGCAACTGGAAAATATGAGAGCGAGGAGAGGTGAGAGAAAGAGTGGGAGGGAAGCTGGACAGTGGGAAGAAGCCAGAATGCATGAGGAAAGGCGGAAACAGTTCTAGTTATTCCTGTCAGTTCCTAATAGCACATTTGCTTTGCACAGAAGGATAATTCAAGGGAAACTTGGACACTTGAGTTTAAATTTTGCTTAAATTGTGATGGCAGCACAGGAAGGTATCTGGAAAATACTGTTTATCATAAATGCCTACAATTGTGAGTACTGCATTCAAACTCAAATATTTGGCATCAAATATTTCAGCAATTTTTTAAAAATGTTTGCAGAACTGGGGGTATATCTCAGTGGGATATTATTACAATACTTGCTTATGTACAATCTTCTATGTAAAAAAATCAGATGTAAAAATTAACTCCATGTTTTATAAATACTGTTTCAGCCTTAATAATAAACACAGCTAAAACTCTTACCATGGGGTTATCTCTACACACAGCAAAAGAGGAGCACATGAGACTTTGTGTTAGGGCTCATTTCTACCAGCTGCTACTGAGCACTGTGCAGAATGTGACACACAGACGGAAATCCACGAGATGCGGACTTTTCAGTAATCAGTAGCAATGTCTAATTAGGGTGCAGAGGCCTGTGCTTCAGAATGGTCCTGCTGCAAACAGAGGGTGAAATGTACCCTATGCAGAAGTAGAACTGGAAAGCGTGAGATATAGGAGAGTAGGAGAAAGAATGAAGGGAATAAGAAGCAGGTGTCTTGGTTCTGCTAAAGAAGAAAGGAGACTCAGCTTAAGAGCCTCACCTGTCACATTCAGAGGTATGGACACTGATAGAAAGTGAGATGACATCATAAGAATTGAATAGGAAAATGACATCATATGTACATCTTTGTTTAGGCGCTTGAGTTGCAGGGTGTGGAAGGCATCCACTTTCAATTCATGAGAAAAACATTCATGGCATAACAATTATTACAGTCTACTTGCTGCTTAATGAGCTACATGTAATGTGTGTGCACGTACATGTGTGGGCATATGTAAGGTCTATTAAGTTATATAGCACTTAGTAGTTCATTGACAATGAATAATAAAGAGAGTCTGTGATGTAGACAGGCGTAATTATCTCCACTTAACAAATAAAAAGCTGAAGACTTTTGAGATTAGTAACTTGCTTAACAACACAGAACAATGGGGCTTGAGTCAAGCTCAAAACCAACTCTCTTCACTCTTGGCCTTGTATTTTTCTCCAAATTCATACTTTCAACTCAGTAGTGAACTATGCTAAATATTTTTAAATTTGAGGTACCAGCAAAGGCCTGGAAGATCATTTTATTTTCGTTAATGCTGCAGTTTAGATATGGTTTGCCCCCCAAAGGTTTGTGTTTTGTAAGACTGGTGATCAGTGTAGCAATGTTGAGAAGTAGTGGGAACATTAAGAAACGGACTTTAGTGGGAGCTGTCTTGGTCATGGAGGCACCACATCTTAAAATGACTGTACCTTCTCTAGGGACTGGATCAGTTTCTTCAAAACTCAATTATGCCTGGTAGGAGTGAGTTAGGTCTCGCAGGACTGGATTAGTTACAAGAAGTGGTCATTATTGTATTATATTACAAGTGGGGCATCCTTCCTTCATCTCTCATACACAGCGTCCTTCCTCCCATTCTCACTTCCTCTTTCTGCCTCTTTGCCGTCGCATGATACAGAGTGACATGGTCCCTTCCCAGAAGTAGACGCAGATGTTGGCCCTGAGGTGTTGGGCTTGCTGGGCTTGCCTACCTTCAGTCCGCTAGCTAAAGTCGTCTTCATCTGTTTATAATTTATCCAGTGGAATGTTTTCTCAGAACCACACAGATAAACTGCAGCATCACAGGAGCAAATGCAAGGAACATGTGAGATTTCCCGGCTACACAGCAAGAGTAGGGCCTCCACGCTTCCATACTTTTGTGCATGCTGCTCCTCTGCCTGGAACATCCTCAATCCTAGCTCTTTTCTGCCCTCTCTACATCATGTCACAGTCATCACTTCCTCCAGGACGCCTTATGGGTCTCCAGTGCTGGGAACATGCTGTTCCTTTATATTCTAGTACCACTTAGGGCTCAGGTTCGTCGCAGCATATGCACCATGTTGTAAATGGCTGTTTGGGGCTCCTGTCTTTCCCTAGTTACGGTGTGAACGCCTAGTGACAGGAAATGTGCCTCTTTACGGATATCCCCTAATCTTGGTATAAGCCTTGACACATTTTAAATATTCAAAAATTATTCTTAGTTTGAATGTTCTGCACAACATTTGCTAGAGGAACTGCATGCAACCGACCAAGGCTAGAGATGCTATCTGCCTCCCACAGAAAGGATCCCTGCACCTTGCACCAATCCTCTCTACTAAATGCTAATCTCCTGAGTGTGATTCATCACCACGGCAACTGCATAAGAAGGCTGTGCCCTTCTCTCACGGAGCCATAATAAAGGTTAGTTTACTTTAAGCAAATGGTGTTTTCTTTCCTCCCTTCTATTTTTTTCACTAACTATTTTTTTCCTTCTATTTACTTATCCAGTGGCAGTAAGAAAAGAAAAATGACTCCAGTTTCTATTTAGATATTTGATATACAGCATGTTTAGATAAGGAGAGTTATAAATTGCCAGCTAGGCACCGTCTGGATACCCAAACTGAGTTCCTTTTATTTTAGATTTCAGGAAAGCAAAGAAAAGGCGTGTGGGGGAGGAATGTGCACACCACATATAGGTGGGAAAGTTTAGAACTGTGTTGTTTCCAATCCAGTGTTTGAGTTCATGATCAGCATTACACATGGCAAGAAATGTACCTGGCATCACAAAAACTGGCCAATGGCAGCCATCTTCAGAATTCAATGCTGATAGCACTGCTTGAACCCTGGTTCGGACCCAAGCACAAACTGGCTATGTGAATCTAAAAGAAGACAAGGTGCTCTGAGCCTCTGTTTTGTCATTTGTAAAGGGAGTCCGGCACGTGTAAGACTGGAAAAGCCCAAGTTCACTTATTGCTACAAGGAGTTCCTTTAGCATGTTTGTGTGGTTTGCTTTGCACTAAGGGTGAATCCTGTGTCCAGTGTGCTATCATGTCTGTGTTGGAGACACATGCTCTCTCTACCTAAAAGTATGTCCATTTTGTTCCTCATATACCTATTCTGGAGATCTTTGCGTTTTTCTCCTTCATGAAGCTGAATATTCACATTTTACAAAAACTCTAATTTCATCTGTTTTCAGCAATTTCCCTGTCGTGAATAAACCTGCCGCTCTCTGAACATCGCCTTCACCAATGGGTAGATCAGATATTGCTGCTTGAAAGACAATCTCTTGGGTTAATAGTGCTTGTTGGTGCATTTAAAATATTTAAAATATTTGGTACTCAAAATGAATTTCTTTTGAGACACTTGATTTTGACGCAGGTGTGGGCAAACACATGGAATTTCATCTAACTCTGACGTCCCAGGTTCCTCCGAATTCCCATTCTCAACTGACAGGTCCGCTATACACACTTCCAGACCTGGCAGACATCAGGCCTCTCACAAGCTTTTCCTTCACGCCCAGATTCATTACTCACAAA
This sequence comes from Dicrostonyx torquatus, assembly GCA_028555095.1. NCBI lineage: Eukaryota > Metazoa > Chordata > Mammalia > Rodentia > Cricetidae > Dicrostonyx > Dicrostonyx torquatus. The sequence continues at coordinate 1,725,449 of JAQHUG010000342.1, read as the reverse complement.
TGGTCTTTGGCCTCCCATGAAGCATGGAACAGAGCTCAACTTCTCAGCTCTTCCTCTCTTCGCCGCCCGCAGTTCCCTGGATGCTTTCGGTTACACAGAACTAACCCACGCCCTACCCTTTCTCTGCACACTCTCTGCTTTCCCAGCTCCCATCATTCAAGCCATTCTTTGCCCCAGGGCCTCTGGCTCTTACTTTGCAGACAATTAGATGGCATGATGCACATCACCATTTCAGTCCAGCTCCAAGGTTAGCTTGCAGTAAACAGCGGGGCTTAGTATCCTCATCCGTTCATGTTTTGTTCATTCATTTATGGGTGACTTTGTTGACCACCTGAGGTTCTAGTTACACAGACGACAATTACAGCAGAATCGCTGTAGAATTTGTAGGTACAGTACAAAATGCAAGTTTAGGCTTTTTGAAAAAAAAACAATAATAATTTCAAGGTAGTACTGGTACACCTAATAAGCACAGGGCCCTGGTAAGGACACAGATAAGTACAAAGATTATATACCAGAGCTCAGGGAAGCCCACTGTCGTGACAAACAAGCGAAAGCAAACTCTGTGCGGTACATTGAGTACTGTGATGTGGATAAACAGAGGATGCTGGGGAAGTGGGCGTGGTTAAGAATGGAGATGGGGGGTGGGAGGGGGTGAGAAAATCGTATGGAAGGAAGTAGCACCTAAATCCACTTGTGCGCCTCAACTGGAGTGGGGAAAATGAGGGGGGAAGAAAAGAGTAAAAATAAATCAAAATACAAAACAGGCCAATGCAAAAATGGGGGGGAAGGAACTGAACATTATGTCCAAATTATGCATATCTTTGACCTAATACACACATTGAAACAAAACTTCACCAAAATGCATGCTGTTTATTTGATCTTTCCTAGTGGTACCTAAGTTTATAACCCATAATATGAATGGCCTTACTCTCAGGATGACCTAAAGTGTTACCTTCTTGCCATGTCTCCCTAATCCTTTCAGATTTAAGCCACCTGATGCCTGGGTGCATTTCTGTAGGTGCTTAAATTCTGTGCCTGGGTCGTGCCTTACATCACTTATGACGCTTTAACTTGAAGGCAACTTCAGGTGCTTGGTGTCTATCAGGATCTCTAAAGGCTGCAAGCTGTCCGTTGTCTTCCTCAGTCTTTACATCTCCCATCCTAGAACCATGAGCCTTCTCTGTCATTTCCCACCAGTTTAACTACCTCATTCTTGCTAACGAGTTCAAGGTGAATCTGGTCTCAAATGAACAGATCTTTTTCCACAGGGTAGGATGGCACATGATACACAGGTACATGATCCCAGCACTAGGGAGCTGAGGGAAAGGTGGCAGGAAGGAGGCCAGCGTGGCTATAAGGAAAAATTTTTGTCTCAAAAAAATAAAACAAACACAGGCTTGGGGAGACGGGATATCGGTTGTCTCCAGTGAGGAGGTCAAACACTCCAAGACAAGCCTTATAATTGAACTCCCACAGTGTGTGTGTGTGTGTGTGTGTGTGTGTGTGTTTGGTAGAGTTGGGTGGGTTTTTTTGTTTTGATTTTAGAAGTGGTTTTATTTTGTTTTCTTGTTTAGGGGGTTGTTTTATTGTATTTTTGTGTGTTGAGAAAGGACTTAAAGTTTGTTGGGGAAGGACTTGGCGGATTTGGAGAAGGGGAAGAATATGAGCAAAACATACTTAAATTTAAAACTAAAAACTAACTGAGCAGTGGTGGAGCCAGATGGTGGTGGCATATGCCTTTAATCCCAACACTCTGGCTGCAGAGGCAGGAGGATCTCTGTGAGTTCGAGGCCAGCCTGGTCTACAAGAGTGAGTTCCAGGATAGGCTTCAGAGCTATAGGGAAACCCTGTCTCGAAAAAAAAAAAAAGATTAAACTTAAAACTAAGCCAGGGCTACCTCAGTGCTAAAGTACCTGCCTGGCATGTGCAAGGCCCTTGTCCTTGTCCTCAGTACCACAGGGAAGAGCAAAGTAAACTCCTTTCCTTGATGTGCTCTGAAATTAAGATCAAACCATTGTGATTCTTTGTGATCTTCCCTGTGCTTTCTGCTAATCTAACACCAAGCTCTAGTCATATATTCCCAAGGTCTCCCACTGTCAAAGCTGTCTGTAGAGCAGGCCTTAAGAAAAGACAAATTACTCTCACCGTGAGTTTGCTGGGCTTTGACTCTCACATGGGTTTTACTACAAAGACTTTGAATATACCTGTGAGCCAAGAAGTCCTATTGTTATCAGTTCCCATCTGATGAATGATCACAGACTTCAGGGTGTCTGACTCAAAGGTCACACTCTCTTTCCATTATGCTAATCAAATGACAACAATGACAGGCTGTGGTGAGCAAAGGACCAGGTGGACTCCACAGCCAGCAATACCACCCTGGGCATGAGTGTTCATTTACACAAATCCCATGGCAAACCACAGCTTCTTGCTTCCTAGTTATAGGATGTTACACAGTGTCTTCCAGTCCCCCTTGCTAGCTTGACACTGATTGCTTTGCCTTGGTGCCTTCCCGGGGTCATTGTTCTGTTTAAGCATTCACACTGGATATAGAATGTCAGATTCTAAAGGTTAGCCATCCCACTTCTTTCGTTTATTTGTTATTGTATGGACCCAGTCGTTTTATTATTATTATTTCCTTTTTAGTGACAGGAGCAAAAGAAAAAAAAATTCCTTGCTTTTCCTGGGAGGCACATAGCTTAACATAAGCTAGAACAAAGCCCACATGTTCCAGAGACTTTGGCCTTATCCCACTGGCTTATACCCTTCTTTAGGGGACAGAGACCCAGCTTCCACCACAGAGACCAAGTTTGTATATTTCTGCATGTTCTGGGCCTCTTCTGTGGCTCCAGCCCATGAGTGTACTTGAGATAGAAATATCCTACAGGGCTGAAGAGATGGCTCAGTGATTAAGAGCACTGGCTGTTCTTACAGAAGCCCCGAGTTCAATTCCCAGCACCCACACGAGGGTTCACAACACTGTCACACAGACATGCATGCAGGCAAAACACCAGTGCACATAAAATAAAAATTAATTTTAAAAAGTAGTATCCTACAGAGTAAACCCAGGCTAATAAAAATACTGCAATATTGATAGAAGAAGCTATGTCTAATTTATAGCAAGGAAATTTGTGCCAGAAGGTGGCACAGTGAGGGGAAAGAACTGGATGGCAGGAGGACTGCTTTCAATTCCACAGAATGAGATACTTATAAAAGCATTTTTGTAAGTTAGAATCACGTCTTGGGATGCTAAATGGTGACTTGAGGAATCAGAAATTTTAAGTCCTAATTTGGGGAAGCTAAGACTCAGAGGTTCAGAGAAAAAGTTACAGCTGCCCGTGGCCAAGTCAGAGTGGCAGCTCACACCTTCAGGTAAGAGAACGAGGCACAGAAGTAATGTGTGCGTAAATATGGCCTCTAAATGCTACCTACTGCTTGTAGCTGATATATCCTTTACCTATTAAGTTGAGGACACCGGTTAAAATAAGAATTGCATTGAATTTGGGCCTGGATATGTGTTTGGGCTTTGAGTCTAAGGGAACCTGATGTTGATAAGATCCTTCTTCATCTCTGGGATAAGAGGCCGTGTGTACCTTATTTCTTGATCAAGACTTACGCAGACCCATGTCTTTTCCAGGCACTCAATAACTCTGACAGGACTCAGAGTCCTACCAGACAATGCTTTGCTATCACCAAACTTCGTATCTGTTCCCAGCAGACTTTGCTCAGACAATTGCCTCAGCAGACAGCAACTCTAATGTAGAAAAAAATAACCCCATAGGACCATCTCCCCTTGCATGTTATGATCTTCCGGAAGCCCAGACCTCCTTCTTCCACGGTTATTGCTAGCCCGACAGGAACATGAGGTGTTGATCACGTGTACCTGCAGTCTGGAATCAGAGGGCAAACCGGAAGTGGGTTGAATCCATAAGACTTTAAGGCTTACCTTTAGTGACCAACTTCTTCCTAAATGTTCCACAGTCTTTCAAAATAGCACCAGTCAATGGGGACCAAGGGGCCAGACACATGAGACTAACAGGGGACAGTTTGCACTCAAACCACAGGTGCTTAAATTGAGCAAGGAAGTGCTATAGTAACAAATTCCACATGAAGCTCAGCCTGGTGCCTTGTTGATGTTATTGTTTGGCTTCAGAGACAGGGTTTCAGTAAGCAGCTCACACTGGCCTTCAAGCCGAGACATGCTCATCTTACCTTCCCGGGTTCTGGAATCCAGGTATGTGCCACCATGCCCAGCCCGGTAACTTTTTCTTCTGGTTTTAAAACAGGGGTCTCACAAATGATGCAAAAGATCTTGTATGGAGTTGAAGCTACCATGTTTCTTGAAAATGCCACTCGTAACAGCTGGCTTCACTTTGCTGCTCCATGCCCATGCTCCCTAAAAACACCTGCATATGGATGATGGAGTAGAGATAATTACACCAAGTTCGCTTATTCCCTTCCCTTGTGACTTAGAAGCCTTTATCCAAATGGGTTTCCATGATGTAAGATATGCAGAAAGGGCACTGAGTGCTCATCTTGGACCGAATATGAATTATTAATGTTGTGATTGCTAAATAATTCATCAAATTCAGTGTTGCTCAGGGATTCTAATTCAGACAAAATACAGAAGTATCAACCTTTCCCCTGGTCTTTCACATTACTTCCTTATTATTTACTTGAGTTTCTTTAGTAAAGTTTTAATACAAATAACCACCAATTTATCCATTCAGCAATTACCCATGTCATGGATTTTCCTGAGTTTCTAGAGACAGAGGAGTGAACAAAAGAGACAAAGCCAATAATAAATATTTATTGTTCAATGGATTTTGCTAGACAGCCAAAGATATAGAATTGCCCTATTTCTGTCCTCAGTGGGTGAAATAGATGAAAGCATTGTAAGATCCATAGACTCATAAATAGCAAATGAGACATGCAAATCAGAGATGAGAGGGAATGCTTTCAAAGGAAGGACAAAGGAATTGACTGACTTGTGTTATATTGGGTAGACAAATTACCAATCCTTACATAGGGCTGGATTTTGAAAATCTGTACAAAGCATGCAGACAGATGCTGATTAAATTGGGCAACTGATGAGGGCTTTTGGGTACTGAATTTTCAACAAGCAAATGAGTCATGAAAACACTCTTTTATGGTCATTTACATTGGAAATGTTGCTTTCCAAAGACAACCTATGGGCTTAATTAAGCAGGGGGGTAATTCAGTAGATAGCTACCTTGAATCTACAAAAGCCGAAAACACTGGATTGTAAACTACCAGCCCTGTTTTAAGAAAACAATTGATTCATCCATATAAGAAAATTGAGAGAGTGGGGATTTGACACCAGAAAGAACATGGAGCTCAGGCTTAATTGGCAAACTAGGTTTGTTATGCGACTGTGCAAGATTAGATAAGGAGGGGAATATATGCAGGCTGCTGTGTTGCAAAAACCTAGAGCATATCATTCATATGAATTTCCTATTTGAGTGACAGCTATAGTGCAGTGTAAATGGTACCTCTGGGTAGGCAAGCGCATCCTAGAGCAGGGGCCAGCGGCGAGGAGTTCTGAGGCCGGCGGCGAGGAGTTCTGAGGCCAGCACACTTGATTGGGGAACAGTTCACTGAGAATAGCTTAATGTAAATCTGGAGGCCAGATATATTGAGGAGAGGTGAGTTTTTAATGAGTCAGTGTAAGGACTATGTAATGTGGGTCCCCACAAATAACAGAAGGGCTACGTGATGTGGATGCCCCACAAATAACAGAAGAGCTATGTGATGTGGGACCCCCACAAATAACAGAAGGGCTATGTGATGTAGGACCCCCACAAATAACACAACGGCTATGTGATGTGGGTCCCCACAAATAACAGAAGGGCTATGTGATGTGGGTCCCTCACAAATAACAGAAGGGCTACATGATGTGGGTCCCCCACAAATGACAGAAATGTTATGTGATGTGGGATCCCACAAATAACAGAAGGGCTATGTGATGTGGGACC
>JAQHUG010000342.1:1689981-1700044 GCA_028555095.1 Dicrostonyx torquatus | reverse complement strand
AACTTCATTCTCCCTCCTTCCCTCTCTTTCTCTCTTTCCTTCTCTCTCTCTCTCTCTTTCATCCCTCCAATCAAATGGACTAGGAGTCCATTTGAACAAATCTAATTAACTGGCTTCACCATCCTCCATTACCCCAAATTCCATTCATATTCTTAATATGGGACACATCTCCTCCACATAAAGTAAAACAATCCATTGTACCATCTAAAGATCTGCCCCTCCCCCTCCTGCCATCTCTCAGGGCCACTCTGGTGACAAAACCATAGACCATTTTCTGCTTGCACCACAACACTAGGATGACTCATTGGTCATCATTTATTTGGTTCCCATAACCGATTAACACAGAACAAGTTGTTTTAAATATTAAACATTTATTTTTAAATGTCTCAACATTACGAATGAACAATCGGAATCAGCAGGATTCTCTCTTTTGGAGGCTTTGAGGGACAGTCGTTGCTTTGCTCTCTCTGACTTTGTAGTGGCTGTTGGTCCTGGGCATCACTCGGCATGTGCATGCAGCTCCCCACTTTCTGCCTCTCTTTTCAAATCGCCTTCTTCTTTGTGTCTCTGTCTTTTCTTTTGTATCTTTGAAGGACACGTGTCATTGGATATAGAACCGACAAGGATAATCCAAGACCTGTGCTCCACGTTAGACTTACTATACTACACTATCCAAGAGTCAAAGTCATCCTTGTCTTGGTCCTACCAAAGTGGCCATAAGGATGAACAGAACATGTGCATTGCAAGAGCAGTGGGTTGCACAGAAGTTCATTTTCTCTGCCTCCTTGTGCCCATGCTTATTTATATCCAATTACCAACATACCACTTACATATTAAAAGGCACTGCTTGCTAGAAGGTTTCTCCAGCATTATGCTTTGAGAGGTTTGTCAAAAGCGCAGCTCATTGTGGAAAATTCTGGCTGCCTGGTAACTTAATATCTTACAGTCATGTGTCTCATCTGTGCCAGGGCCCAGTAAACTGCCAGGAACTATTTTCAAAAACGATGTCTAGTTCCATGCTGTAAATGACTTGACTATATGCCAGAACCCTAGGCATCTATGTTGTGATTTTCTTATCAGAGCTTGATAGAAACTGTGCACATATCACAGCAGCCTACTGTGGACACCTGCAGTGCTACAGAGTCTGTCACATGATATGACCCAAGTGGAAGGACAGCTTCCTGATGCAACTTGGGTTTGCTGCTGAGACTTCTGCTTGGGGATCCACTGAGAGCTGGCAGCCTTCCACATTGCCTGGTAAAGAGGTCAGAGCATATTCTCGAGTATGGAATATTCCACCTTAAAGATATGGAGAAGCCGATGGGATTTCAGAATGCTTCTGGCTTCATGGGGGGAAGAAGGAAGACACAAATGTTTGTCCTTATTTAGGAATAATTATCTCACCATGCCCAGACTCAGACTCCTAGAACCTCCTCTAATGGGGCAGACTTGAATCTTTGCAGAGTTTATGTCCCATATTCTAGGGCATATTCATGCCCTCGTCATACTTTCTAATTCTTCCTTATCTGATAGGGACAAACTGTCATGGATAGACTTAGTGTGATGTGCTGTCCAATGCCCAGGTGGTCCTCACCCCTTTAGACTGCATTGCAATTGAAGGTTACACAGCTAACATGTCTGACACGAGGTCCTAACTGTATACAGTTGTCTCTTCCATATAAACGGGAAATTCTTCTGTTTTTACACCAAGGCATTATTGTCATCCCAGTGGTTGTGTATTGTGAGTACAAAGTCATGGCAAGCTGTTCCAGTGTGGCAGATGCGGTACAGCTGTAATAGTACCCTGGTATCCATTGCAGTCCATTTGAACTCTGCAATACCAGACTGACAAACGTCAGTATGATGAAGGTCACCACACACACATCCCTGATGTCCTCAGAGTGGCAACCATCCCTTTTAGAATTCAAGGTAGTGGTGTCATAGGTGGGATACAGGAAATTTCAAAAAACTGTCATAGGACCATCAGCCCTCTTACGTGTTAGCTCTTGTTCCACAGCTTAAAGAACAAATGTGGGAATTTTGCTACAGATATGTCCATTCTAGTAATATATATGGAAACTATGGTCTCATAGGCTTAGACTAGGATTCCTTTCATAGCAACATCTTCAGGTGCCCAGTTCTAGGGAGGTAAGGCATAATAAAATCAGCTCCTGTCCCTATATATCTTTCTTTGTCCAGACTCTGCACATAGTTCAGGGGATAAAAGGCAGTTTTCATCAAGCCTGAAAACCTGAGTTTGATCCCCAAGATCCACAGAGGCGAAGGAGAGAACCAGTTCCCATAAGTTATCCTCTGGCTTCTCCAACATGGGCTCTGCATTCACACCCACCCCACAAAAAGTTTAAAAAGTGTTAATAAGCTGATGGCATTTTATTATTCTGTGTGTATGAATTTTTCCTGTGTATAGGTTTGTTTGCCATGTGCATGCCTGGTACCTGCAGAGGCCCAAAGGTACTGGATCCCCTGGAACTGGAGTTACAGACGGTCCTTCGTAAACCACTGTGTGGGTGCTGGGAACCAAATACAGGTCCTCTGAAAAAGCAGCCAGTGTTCTTTAACCACTAAGCTATCTGTCTATAGTCACTGGCTTTACTTTGGACATTGAGACTTTTTATTTTACTAAACTTTTTTTCTTTGGGCAAATTATCCCACTTTTTTTTTATGTAGCTGTTGATTTTTCTCTTTTACGTAAAGACCAATCAGTGTACCAACCAATGCTTTCTTTGGGAAGTTTTGTGAGTCACTTTTTATGTTTAAAGCTGTAAGCCATCTGTAATTCCAATTTTACTTTCACAGGAAGAACAAGACACTCTTTTCCTAAAATACTTTCTGAAATATCCTGCATCCCATTAAACCGGAAAGAAAAGGACCAGATATTCTCTCTAATTTTGCATAATAATTTCTATTAAATTACAAATATAGCCTTTAGGGTAGAAAATTTGCTAAGTACAGGAAGGCAAAATACAGGAAAGCATTAAAAAGAAAACAAAAAATCAAAAGTAACACCAATAAGAGATAATATTACTGTGGATATGATGGTTTATTTTTGACATATCTTTATAACCTTGTCTAAAACTGGGTTCGTACAATTATGTACAATTGATTTGTAACTTTACTACTTTATTATCAGTTCAGCAGTTTGTAGGCTTCTGTCACTAAGGAATCTTTGAAAGCAGTCTTAAAAGGTTATATATTATTTTACATGCATTAGTATAATGGTAACCATGCCAACAATTTGGGAGTGGATCAATAAAAGAAATTAAGAAACCTTGGGCTAGAGAGATGGCTCAGCTGTTAAAGGCCAGGCTCACAATCAAAACTATAAGAAATTAAAGATTCACACATGTTGAGAATATCTTCAATATCTTCAACTTCCAATATGTAACAATAATTGCCACTGTATTTAAGAGGATACCAGAAAATGGAAGGATCTCCCATGCTCCTGGATTGGTAGGATCAATATAGTAAAAAATGGCAATTCTACCAAAGGCAATCTATAAATTCAATGCAATCCCCATCAAAATCCCAACAAAATTCTTCATGGACATTGAGAAAACAACAACTAACTTTATATAGAAAAACAAAAAGCCCAGGATAGCCAAAGCAATCCTATACAATAAAGGAACTTCAGGAGGCATTACCATCCCTGACTTCAAACTCTATTACAAGGCTACAGTATTGAAAACTAGTTTTGTCCTCTTAATCTCTGCAAGTTTGAGGGATGACAAATGGTTTATTATTGGGAGCCTTTTAAATACCACATGATTTCCTGGAAATATGTCTCTCCAGGAGTGTCCAAGAATTAAAGAAAAAAAACTTTAAAGTCCTCAAGCCTTCAAAACTTTTTGTTCTGATAAAAATACAAAACCAGTTTCCTGTGTCTACCTGTGAACAGAGAATGCAAAGAAAGGCATCCCCACTCCCATGCAGAGCACTCCATCCTTTGGGTTACTGTAATCCAAAGATGATAGGTGTGTTCTGGTTCTATCTGTCTCTTGAGTAGGGGACCTAAGTGTAAATCCTCAGAGTTAGCAAGGGATAATTCAAAGGAGAGGAAAACAGGAAGAAGATAGGGCCTGCGTCTCACTCTTGACTTTTCCTCACAATGGGTCTGAAGACATGCAATAGATAGAGCGTAGGACAGGCTCTAAATCTTGAGATGAGAGACTGTGATAGATGTTTTTTTAGCTTCACACAAACCTAGACATATCTTGGAAGAGATATCTCTCCTTAAGAATTGTCTCTATCAGATTGACCTGTGAGCAAACCTGTGGGGCATTCTCTTAATAGATGACTGATCTGGGAGGAGACAGCACACTGTGGATGATCCCATCCTCGGGCAGGTGCCCCTGGGATGTATAAGAAGCAAACTGAGCAAGCTATGGAGAACAAACAATAAGCAGAATTTCTCCAGGTTCTCTGCACCTGTTCCTGCCTCCGGATTCCTGTTTTGGGTTCCTGCCTTTCTTTTCATGAGAGATTCTAAGCTCTAAGGTGAAATCATTTCTTTTCTTCCCATGGTGCTTTTGGCTGTGGCATGTATCACAGCAATAGAAAGCAAACTGAGACAGAGATCACTAGGGGAGTGGTCATTTATCAAGAAGCCAGTTATCTGCATTTAATTTAATAAGTGGACACTCAAGCATCAGGAGGGAATACATAAAGGCTATTAAATTTAACTGTCTAGTCATGGTAATGAAAAAAAAATGTAACTGTCCCCAGGCTTTTCTGATGAGTAGATTCTTCCCACTGGTTGATTAAAGAAGTCACTAAGATCAACAGTCTCATGGCTTTCATTTATAAATCAAGAGGAAGAAGACAGGATCATGAAGACATCACACGTGGGCTTTGTGTGTTCATTATTTTACAGGTGGAAGCCTGAAGCTCTGAGAAAAGTTAAGAAAGCTGGCACAATTATAAACTTAGAAAGCAAGTGACAGGAAGGGAATGCCGATCTCTGGTTGGCCCCTAAAGTTCCAGTCTCATTTGAGCAAATGGTTTAATTTCTGAGTCCTTGGCAACCCCACCTTCAATGTGGAAGAAGCAGAATGAATCATGTGTAGTCCAGAGCACCTCTCTGGCCCGAGCATGCATGAGGGTGTTTGTAAACTTGATTACAGGGATGGCCTTCTGTTTGCAGAGTCATAACAGAAGGTTTGCGGCACAACATTTAATTTAGCCCCACAATTACCTATTTATATCCCAGGAAATGAGCATGATCTATAAATAGAGGATAATAAAACCTTACTATGAAACTTCGTAAATATAAATTAATACTTGTTACATATGCTCCATCAGTGATCAACCATCCAGTTAAATTTATGTAAATCTTATCCAAGAGCTACAGGAAAACTCTTAGAGCAGGGGTCCCTGCCTGCCTGTTAACCTCGTTCTTTCGCCCCTCAGTGCACCCACCCACTGTGCTTCTCATTGTGGAAATCTCATATATCTAGCAACAAGTGTTTACAGTTGCTTTCTCTTTTTGTAGTCTGTGTGTGTCTGTCTGTCTGAATGCCTCTGTCTCCTCTCTCTCTCTCTCTCTCTCTCTCTCTCTCTCTCTGTGTGTGTGTGTGTGTGTGTGTGTGTGTGCGTGTGTGTGTGTGTCTGTCTGTATATGTGTGGGTATGTGTGTGTATGTCTGGTTGTGTGTGTGTGTGTGTGTGTGTGCGTGTGTGTATGTGTCTGTCTATCTGACTGTCTGAATGCTTCTGTCTCCTCTGTGTGTATGTGTGTGTGTCTGTCTGTATATGTGTCTGTGTTTCTGTGCCTATGTATGTATCTGTGTGCATGTGTAGATGTTCACATTAGTGGGTAATTTTGGGTGTCTTTCTCTATCACTTTCTACTTTGGTTTTTGAGACTGGAACTCTCACTGAACCTGGAGCTCACCAACAGGGCAAGAATAGCCAACCAGCAAACCCTAGTGACTCTCCCATCTCTAACTTCTGCTTCCCTGGTACTGAGGTTGTAGGTGTGCTCCTGGGGTGCTGGGATGCAGGTGTGCTCCTGAGGTGCTGGGAGGCAGGTGTGCGCCTGGGGTGCTGGGGATACAGGTGTGATTTTGGGGGTGCTGGGATGCAGGTGTGCTCCTGGGGTGCTGGGATGCAGGTGTGTTTCTGGGGTGCCAGGGATACAGGTGTGTTCCTGGGGTGCCGGACATGCAGGTGTGCTCCTGCAGTGCTGGAATGCAGGTGTGTTCCTGGGGTGCTGGGGATCAAATTCAAGTCCTCATGCTTGCACAGCAAGCTCTTTACCAAGTGAGTCACACAGAGCCCAGAATTCACAGTGAATGTTAAACACAGAGTCACCAGATATTTCGACTATTTACCCTCAGCTCAGCCGAGAGAGCACAGCAGCAGTGGGTAGAGGAGGGAACATAGGAACAGGGTAAGAAGCTGGGCTTTGCCCTTAGTGTGCACTTAAATGAGCTCCTGGTATGAGAGAAAGAGGGACACTAAGGTTTTCTTTTCTGTAAGATCACACAAGAAAGCAGGATGGAGAAAACTTAGAACAATGGGGAAACCCCTGACCTTTCTGACCTCGAGGCTTGCGATTTAAGTCTGACTCTGCCACTCTCCACCTCAGAACTGAGGCAGACGGCTCACCCTGTGGGCCGTTCATATTCTAAGATGTACATTAGAGTGTTTACACAATGGTTTTTAAGCATCGTTCAAGGATTCCAATATTTGGGATCTGAGCATGTTGATTAAAGGTGATTCTGCTATAACTGACGAACAAGCAGGTTTATATTCTTTTGTAACTTGGTTTTTACTGGGTATGTATGAGTGTTTTGTCAGCGTATCTGTGCATCACATGTGTTGGCTACAGAAGCCAGAAACGGGAACCAGATCCCCTGGACCTCTAGTTACAGATGATTGTGAGCCTCCATAGGGTTGCTGGAAGTTGAACCCAGGTCCTCTAGAAGAGCAGCCAATACTCTTAACCACAGAGCCATCGCTCTAGACCCATAGAAGAAGAATACTTTCAAGACAAGCTAAGGAAGCAAACTTCCCTTTTTCTGGTATTTGGACTGAATCTTTGCAGGCTGAGATTAAATCATTGCTGAGTTTTCCCCACCTCCTACCAACCTGTACATATCACTTCCACCACAACATGGAGACCTCCTGGGGTCTCATGCTTTTCTCCATTTCTTACCTCACAAGTTGTCTCCTCTCATCAATGGGCAATCAAATGAGATAGGCGTGTGCTTTCGTTGACGTGAGGCAGAGCACTGGGACAACAGGGATGGCAGTGCCTCACCCCTTGCGCCTCACAGGCCTGGCAGGACTTAAAAGGGTCCAGTGTGCAAAGGTGCATACAGATTGCAGAAGGGAGTGGTGGTGAGGACAAGGAAAGGAAGACATTTCCATCAAGGCTTTATTCTTGCTCAATACGTGCCCCATGGTTATCTAACACTGATAGACATTTCCTTCCATCAGAACTTTGCATCTAATAGAAGACTCTAATACCTACCATTTTCTCATTCTTTGTTTTTTAATTTCCTTGTCCTCGTACTATCTAAGAGTAAAGTGTTTGTACCTTTGGCTAAAATTTGGTGGTTCATCTGCTCAAAATAAACCACGTTTACTTTTGTCATCTTCCAAGGCAAAGACAAGCATCACTTCTTGAGCTGGTCTGTATAGGAATGGCCCCCACAGGCTCATATATTTGAATGCTTAGTCATTAGGGAGTGATGCTACTTGAGAGGGATTAAGAGGTGTGGCCTTGTTAGAAGAAGTGTGTCACTGAGGGTGAGCTTCAGGGTTTCAAAACCTCAAGCCAGGACCAGAGTCTCTGTCTTCCTGCTGCCTACAGATCTGGATATTGAACTCTCAGCTACCCTGTCTGCCTGCATGCTGCCATGCTCCCCGTCATAAGGATAAGCCTTTGAAACTGTAAGTCAGCCCCAATTAAGTGCTTTCTTTTGTAAGAGTTGTTGCAGTCATGGTGTTTCTTCGCAGCAATAGAACACTGACTAAGACTCTCCTTTTGATAAAAGGATTCAACTGCTCTTTCAATTGCCTAGGCACCATGTGGACTCATCATGGTCCCTGGATTCTGAGAAGTGTAGAAAGAACTAACTCAAAAAAAAGAAAGAAAGAAAGAAAGAAAGAAAAAGCACTCTATGATTGGTTTCTACTGTAAAACAAAATTAGTAGCAGCACCTTACTCCTTAATTTCATTCTGATCATTATACAAGATGATCCTGCTAATGTCCTTTTAAGAGTCTGCCATATCACATAGTAATTGTGGAGTGTTGTAGCAGGCTGCTAGTGTGCTCCTGGCTGCCCTGACTCCTGAAATAACCACACAGAAACTGTATTAACTAAATCACTGATTGGCCAATTACTTAAGCGTATTGCTAGTTAGCTCTTACAACTAAAATTAAACCATCTCCATTATTTTGTATTTTTTCACCAGGCTCGTGGCCTACCGACAAGGTTACAATGTCTCTGGCAGTGGCTCCATGGTTTCTCCCTGACTCCACCTCCTTTCTCCCAGCATTCAGTTTAGTTTTCCCCACCTAACTAAGTTCTACCTAGCTATAGGCCAAGTCATTTTCTTTATTAACCAATGGTATGCACAGCATACAGAGGGGAATCCCACATCAATGGAGAGCATTGATTTCACTGCTCCAGTGGCAGCTTTTTAATAGAAGAAAACAGGAAATTGAATGGCACAATGGTCCACAGGCCTCTTGGCTGACCTCCAGTGTGTGCTGACGGTAGGTAAGCCATCCTTGACAAAACAAGCAAGCATTCTCCAGTAAGCTTGTACAATCACTGTCTCCATGACACATGGTCATAATCGGAGGCCCTGCTATGTCTCAAACCACTGGCACTCCCAATCCCTCTGAGACGACACTTGTCTACCTCCCTTCCTCCTGGCAGTCCCTGGATTTCCCTGCTGCCTAAGCCTCTTCTCCTTCCCCTGCCCTGCAGCTCCTGTCACAGCTGTGGAAGTACAGCTGCTGAGGGAAGGGCAGGACTTGGCTTCTCTCCCAACATAAACAATTAGGCAAGCATTAACTTTTCTCTTAATGGGCAAAGCAACATTAAGCGGATGGAAAGCCCAGACATGGGTAACTTTGCAGAGATCCCAAGCTGTGGTGAGGCTGCAGGCCTCAAATATGATCTTGAAATTGAAACTTAATTGGCCTTTCGTGGAATTTTTCCAATTAAAACTACTTGCAATTAAGCATGAAGAAGAATAGAAATCTGAGCTTTGGACACAGAGAAACTAGAACTACATTGAAGATGGCCACTAAGCCCGTACTTAAGAATACATTCAATTATACACTATCTTCAGTCATATAGCGCTTATGCCCACCACGTGAGGAAAGCCTGCTATGGTGCCCCACCCAACTCCTCAGGCTTTCCATTACAATCCAGAAACTTCAGTGGAAGAAATAACTCCACAGTGTCCCCTGAGAAACACACACACACGGAGGGGGAGGGGATTAAAGAAACAGATTCTGCTACTAAATAAGCTTCCTTGTGTTCTAGAATAGTAAGTGGCAGAACCAAGACTTTATGGTTATCCTACCTCACCGTTCCTCAGGTGAGGGAATTGGAAGAGCTAATGAAGGTACCTTGGAACTATAAGGTATAGATAAGTAGACCTAACTTTGTCTTTGTGGCTGCAGCAATCTGAAATCCAAACATCACAATATAGTAACCCTACCCCTAATGTGAGACGAAAACACAAGCTCGGTTGTTACGTAACATATTAGACTGGTTACCAATGCAGGTTTGGGATCAGAATGCACAAGCCACACCTTGACCTGTTCTTTATGAACCATGTGATCTTTGGGAAAGTTGCCTCTCTATAGGTCAGTTTTCCCACTTAGGAAATGAGAAGAGTAATAGTCTTACAGGTGTGGGTTAATATATACAAAATGAGCCCGGCGGTGGTGGCGCACGCCTTTAATCCCAGCACTCGGGAGGCAGAGGCAGGCGGATCTTTGTGAGTTCGAGACCAGCCTGGTCTACAAGAGCTAGTTCCAGCGCAGGCTCTAAAGCCACAGAGAAACCCTGTCTCGA
>JAQHUG010000342.1:1671177-1688461 GCA_028555095.1 Dicrostonyx torquatus | reverse complement strand
CTCTACCGCTCCTTCCCGGAGCTAAATATTAAAATCAATTCTTTTTCTATTTCTTCTCTGTGCTGGGAGCTTAAACATCCTTTTTGTTGTTGTTGTTTGGCTGGTTTGTAATTTGTTTTTGTGGAGTTTATTTATTGGCTTTGTTTTGTACTTTTTGTCTTTGTTCTTTGTCTGTTTCTCCGAAGGTGCCCACCCCAGCATGTGGCTAACCTCCACCCCAGCATGTGGCTAACCTCCATGCTAGCTGAGCTCCACTTTTCTCCCCCTCTTCCTTCAGTCTCCTCTCCCACACTGCTTGCTTGCATTGGAATTTTTCTTTTAAATGTCTATAAAATTGTCTTTGAGCTTCCATTTGAGTCCATTCTTGAAATCATTTATTACTGAGACTAAGAACCCCAAGAAAGGTTATAGATTTCCCTGGTATGGTACAGCAAACAGAAAAGCTGCCCCTGCCCCCAAATTTCCATAGCAATCACAGCATGATGAATGCGAACCCCTTCCCAAAGAGGACTATCTACCACCAGCTTAAGAGAATTTTTTCTGAAATTTATTTTACCTACAAGGAGGAATGAATGGGATGAGAATGAGACTTCTCCCAAGGCAAGGCACCCATGGGTTTCCTTTTGTGTAGCATTGCTGATGGTGGTGCCAGACACAGAAGGAGGTCAGCAGTTCCCCCTTCAAATGACAATATATTAGCCCCTGTGAATTCCATCACAAACCCTTAGGTGCCTCAGGAAAAACCCAGGCTGGTGGGTCCCTTTGGTTACTCATCTGGAACATCCTATGGCCCTGAAGACCCACTCTTTTTAGCTGGATGAGGACAAGAAAATGCAGACTAGCCTGTCAAAGCTAAGCTGCACCAAGCAGAGGACTCGGCCATCTGCCTTTGCAGCTTCTTCTACTCTTTCTCCCAGTGCCTATAAGAATGTTAAACATAGCACTGATACTGGTAGATAGCCAGGACCTCGACAAGCATCATCAGACCAAACTCCCATCATCAGACTCCTGCACTGTTCAGAACAGTTGTCCTGGTCACACTGCCGTTTGCTTCCAGAAAATCTGTTGACTCAAATCGATTTCTGGCCCATCAGAGAAAATGCACAGACCCACCTCCACTAATCCCCGAATGGATTATTCTTATCACTCCACTGCAATTGTACAACAGACAGCACTAATCTGATCCAGTCTGTTTAGGAGTAATACCGAAATAGAAACACGAAGGAGCAAGGTCCAGATAAAGTGGGGCGCTTCACCAATGTGCTCCAGGAACCAAGTGATAACTGTTAGGGATCCCCCTTGGACCCTTTCATCAACAGACTCTTGAGCAAAGCAAGTATCTCCTTCCAAGGGACAGCCTGGCCCTGAGCCTTCCCAAGAAAAGACTCGTCAGGATTTTAATGACACAGACATTAGCCTTCGAAAATTACAAACCTGTTTTTTGTTCCCCCTCAGCACAAATGCACCCTTGCCATCTAAGGAGCAATAAACTGGAAGTCACAAACACCAGCCTGGGTCACCATTGCTTGCCTCCCAGGTAAAGCTCCCTACAAGACAGGAAACTCAAGTCTTCAGCTCTGGAGGGCACTGTTCTTTCAAGGAGTGTGCATGTTTATTACTTCCCCCACAGAGACAACGCAGGTAAGATGCATTACCCAACATTTTTATGCAAAAGAGGTCCAATATTGAGAAAGTCGGAGAAGACACAAATTTAGGCCAGGCCAGAAAGCATTTACAGTATTCTGATCACTGAAAATTTTCCCACCACGGGGGTATTTTGGTGGAGAGAGAAGTCCCATAGTCCTGGCTCACATAGAACATGGCCCCATACCACAGACATGTCATAGAGACACTGGTTAGCAATATACATTTCTGAGCCTACTTCACGGTGTTCTTATTCAATTAGTGCAGGCAAGATGTAAGAATCAAAAATTATGGAAGATATCCCAGGCAATTAAAAATATTTTTTAATTTATTTTTTGTAGGAAATGTTAGGGGCAGCTTGAGGAGGTTGTCTCTCTCCTTCCACCATGTGAGTTCTGGGGAGCAAACTCAGGTCTTCATTCTCAGGGGCAGGCATCTTGATCAGATGGGCCATCCCACTGGCTCGTCCAATTTTTGTTTTATTTTGTGGGAAAGGATCCCACCTAGCCCAGGCTGGCTTCCAACTCACTATGTAACCCAAGATGACCTTGCAGTCCTCTTCCGTCTGCCTGGACCTCCAGATATTGGGATGACGAGCATGCACCGCCATGCCTGGCTCTCCTCTGAAATGTTAACCACCAAGCTGGGTCAGTAATAGATTCCTTCATTAGTCTCTGCGAACTCCCTGTTGCTGGCATTTGCAGTCTCTTCAGTGTTTAGCCACTCACCTTTCAAAGGTGTTGTAGGAAGACTGTTAAGACTTTATAGGAAGGCTGCTATGGTGACAACTTGCTGCTGTGGCCTGGGTTAAACAGTGGTTCTTCCTGAGTCTACGGGAGGTGTAGGCTCAGAACCAGAAGATATTTTGCCATGTATCTGCTACTTGTTTTTAAATAATATCTTCATTGAGAAATGGAGAGGCAGTTAAGGGCGCTTTCTGCTCTCCCAGAGGACCCAGGTTCAGTTCCCAGAACCCACATTAGATGGCTCACAAGCAACTATAACTCCTCCTCCAGAGGACCCAACACCTTCTGGCCACTGCAGGTACCTGTACACACAAGTACACAGAAACCTATAGAGATATATAGATATTAAAGAATTTTTGGAAAATATCCTTATTGAACCAAGTAAATAAACAGTAGTTATTACCCCTAATTTTTAACCATTTGTTTTAAAGTAATACCTGGAATGAAACATGAAAGTATTTGATATGATTAAATGACTTTCTTACTAACATTCAGTTCTTCTCCTATCTCATTCTGTCTTGTATTTTTATCTAAACACAAAATCCAAAACTTTCTCAGCAATTTAACTTCAACTTCCAGGAGGCTCTGTCTCAAAAGCTCCTAACTTGCCTGATTGCAACCCTAACCATACACTGTGCCTTGTTTTAATCAGGGACAATCCTACCGAAGGTTTAGAATCTCTGAGCTTGAGAAAAGATATACTACTTTCCCCTATGCAATAACAGAATGGAAAATTCTGAGAAGTGTCAGTCCTGGGAATGGGCGGGGGGGGATAAAGGACTGTAGCAGGTGCGTGGATCTGTGCAGCCAAGTGTCATGGGAGTAAGCAGAGGCATGGCCTTAGTCGGAGAAGAGAAAAGCAGAAGGGAAAACAGCTTCAAAGGCTCCAGGAAACAATGCTGCAACTATCAGGAATAAGAACCCACAGTCTGGGCATGGGAACTTGCCATGGGGACTTAGCACTGACCCGACTCTAAGCTCCACAGCCATTGATCCATGTCTTAAGTGAAGGCTCTCTCACACTGAGTCTGTTCTGAGCTAGGATGAGGGAGACCACAGACAACTAAGCTGAAAGCTCCAAGCAGACCTAGCAGCACTGGACAGTGCTGTGAATTATCCTTGCCGGTCTGTCAAATTAATTCAGGTCCAAAACATCCCTGGTTCTAATAGCATTCAATTCTCTACCATTGACCCACATGTGTCTGCCACAGCCTGCCTTCGCTTTCCCAGAAAATTAACCTGGCAGAGTAACGGAGGGTAAAATGGAACATACACACATGCAGAGGAATGAGTTGGAAACCTGGATTTTTGTCTTTATCTTACTTTAACTGTGTAGCTGTGGGTGAGTCATTTTATATTCTGTCTCCTAGGATATGAGGCAATCAGAGAAGAAGTATTAGATGGTCCTGAAACTAACTCTTTAATCTCAAAATCAGAAGTCCCCCCATAGTAGAAATTTTATTGAAAAATAAATAGATATGGAAAAGGGCCAGGCAGGCAGAGATTTGCTTTCCACATGTGAGAACTTACAGGATGCCTGCCTATCTCTGCCTGTACATGACCTAGTGGTTTCATAAATATTCTCAAGGTCATCACATCAATGGGAAGCAACCCTGTTCTTCTGAACTACTGGTAGAGACCAAGGACAAGCCTACAAGTATACCGGTCAACAGAGCAGGGGACAGTCTCACATGGATGTTCAAAGTGGAAACTGAGCAAGTTTTCCCTAGGGAAAGCCTGTGTTCCGCTGTCATAGGAAAGGAACCAAATGTCTGGTGTGAGCTTTGGTGTCTGTGCATTTGGGATCTGGGGAGGTGGGGGAGGGACGGTGAGACTGAGCACCGGGAGAGAAGAATCCCAGGAGTTTGAGGAGTGCAATGTAAACAGCCCCTTAAGTCCCTTCCATCATCATGTCCCCCAGAGGGACATCTCCAGCCAGCTACGTGCTTCTCTGCATTCTCAGCCAGATGTAAGCTGGCCAAGGAGGTGGCCATCTGGACTCAGAGAGCCCATTAGCGCCATAACAAGCAACCAAAGTCTGATTATAAACACCATCCTCTCTCAAGCCAGCTGTCTCACGCTTTGAAATTACGCACTTGGGAAGCATCTGGTTTGGGACAGAAGACTCCTCTCCCATGGGCTTCAGAGAGGAGGAGGCTGGGAGTATGTGGCCCAGGCAACACATGGCTCCTGGCAGAAGCCTAGCAGGCTCTTTTCATCTCCCACCCTACTCTTTAATCTTAGGATGCCTACCTGTAAGGAGTGTGTGCCCGCACGTACACAATTTGGAGTTATTTTTTCAGGAACACTGCACACAAAGAAGCTTTATTTAAAATAGGAGTAGGTGAGAGACGTGAGAACATCTAGGACCGTCAAGTGAAAAGCCATTTAGACTGACAGTAGTCACATCTGTAGGCAGCCCAGGCCTTAGATGTAAGAGATAGGAGGAGGCTGTCGGTTGCACTTGGTCTGGACTGCGGGTGGGCATACATGCCTGTGTCCCCCACTTCTGTAGATGGTCAAAATACAACAGGAAACAGGTTGAAAGTCACACATGAATGGGAATACTGAAGAAATCCCTCACCTTGCTGTTCCGTAACAACCATCCAGAATCTTCCTCTGCCTTCAGTCACAACCCTGCCCGTGCATGATTCCTAATTAAAAAGAGCACACTGTTAATCGGTTATTATAGGCATTAGCCCCTTCCCTGATCTTTTTGAGAGGGTTAGAAGAGACAGTTGTCAGCCTGAAGGTCAGTAGCATAAAAGAAAGGGACTAGTGGGTCACCTCAGCCTTTGGGAAGGTAGACTTATGTCCAAAAAGAAAAGAGAAAAGAAAAGAGACCATGCCCTCAGAAGTGTAGAAACTGGGGTGCTCCTCAAAATGGGAAGCAGGATTAATACAATCCAGTGACATGAATGTGAGGTTGTTGGGTAAACACCCTGTTTCAAGCAGCAGAAACTGACCGAGCCTCAGTCTATAGCTGAAGGCACAGGCAACAATCACCTGGAGGGAGGTGGGGGACCATCACCATGGAGGCTGTGCACCATCACCATGGAAGCTGTGCTGGGAGGAGACATAAAGAGAAAGGATAGCTACATGGTGAAGTGGGGATGGCATCGTCACAGACACCGGGAAGAGACAGGCATCTCCCTCCACTGAGGGGGAGCCCAGAGCCAGAGAGGAAAGCCAGCTTTAGTGAGGCTGACATTAGGGAAGTGGCAGAGAATATAAAGTCCTCAGCCATGGTGAGCACCTCAGGTCCCCAGCTGAAATTCTAAAACCAAGTTATTTTGTTTGTCTGTCTGTTTGTCTGTCTGTTTGTGGGAGATATTTTGGACATTTGGGGTATTTTTTTAAAGGTCTCATTTTTATTTTATGAGCTTTACTCAAAATGCTTTCTGGGATTCAGAAGGAAGAACTGATGTGAACTTTTAGGAAGGGCCCTCTATTAACAGAACTGGTTTTCATCACCACCAAAAAGCAGTCTTTCTTTTATTTTCTCCTACGAAGAAAGGAGATCAACTCTCAGCACAGCATCCTGTGTTTAACCAAGTGTGATGACACATGCATATCATTCCAGCAGTTGAGAGGCTGACGCAGGAATATCGCAAGTTCCAGGACAGCCCAGGCTGCAAGTCCTTGTCTCAAAAACCAATCAATAGTAGCGAAAAGGACTGGAGTTTGAAATCTTCATGACTTCTAACATGGAAAATTTAAACTTCCACACAAATGACCTAAAAGTGTGGAAACCTAATTTTGTGAAACAGTATTTTACCCTCTCAGAAGAAATAAGTCATAAATAGTTATTTGTTAGGTTAAAGATAATGGTCTCTGTTCTGTTCTAACCCCCTGTCCTAGGCTCTGGGTTCAGGAGTTTCCAAGAGGCCCAGTTTCCGCTCTGAGCGGAGTAAGTGGTTTTGGAGCGCCATCCGGTGTCAGAATCAGTAACTACAACAGACTGTCACAAGGCAGGAATCCAACCAAAATTTTAGCCATGGCCTGCTATGAGACATTGGTAGCCCATGCACCTGAATTCCAACACAAGTTCAAAGTTCAAGAGTTCTGAATTGAATGCTTTCACCAAACTATCAGGAAGCACAAGAAAATCCCGGAGCTGAGTCTCAGTAACGTTCTTACAGCAAACTAATGCTTAGTACAAGCGTCCTACAGGGTCTGGCTTTTTTTTTTTTTTTGGTTTTTTTTTCCCCTTTTATTTTTTTTCATTCAAAAATTTACACTTTCTCCCCTTATCCCAGTCCCCTCCCCCGCTCTTCCACTACCCCCCCCCAACTCCTCCAATGCTGGAGGGAATGCAAACTTGTGCAACCACTTTGGAAATCAATGTGGCGGTTTCTCAGGAAACTGGGAATCAGCCTACCTCAGGATCCAGCAATACCACTCTAGGGAATATACCCAAGAGATGCCCAATCATACTACAAAAGCAACTGTGTTCATAGCAGCATTATTTGTAATAGCCAGAACATGGAAACAACCTAGGTGCCCCTCAATGGAAGAATGGATCAAGAAAGTGGGAATATATACACATTAGAATACTACTCAGCGGTAAAAAAAAATAAAAAATAAAAAAAAAACCAATGACATCTTAAATTTTGCAGGGAAATGGATGGAAATAGAAAACACTATCTTTAGTGAGCTAACCCAGATCCAAAAAGACGAGTATGGTATGTACTCACTCATTAGTGGATTCTAGCCATAAACAAAAGGACATTAAGCTCATACCACACAAACCTAGAGAAGCTAGAGAGCAAGGTGAACCCGAAGAAAAGATTCTCCTGGAAATTGGAAGCAAACAAGATCGCTGGGCAAAAGTTGAAAGCACGGGGAGGGGGGGGAGGATAGGGTTGGAGGGGGGGTAGGGGAAAGGGTGAGGGGGAAGGAGAAGAAAGAAGGGAAGGGCTGGGGAAAGCTGGGGAAAGAGGGAGGGTGGAGATGGAGGAAGGGTGATTATTGGAGAAAGGAATAAGATATTTACCTTAAGGGAGTCATTTTAGGTTTGGCAAGATACTTGGCTCTAGAGGGGATCCCAGGGGTCCACAGGGATGTCCCCAGCTAGATATTTGGGCAGCAGAAGAGAGAGTGCCTAAACTAGCCTTGTCCCATGGTCATATTGATGAGTATCTTGATCACCATACAGAGTCTGGCTTTAAAAAAGAAAACCTTTTGTTCTCTACCGACACTTCTCTTCACAGTTCTGCCAGCCTCTCTTGGACTCCACACTTCAAAGAACAACTCAGCTTCAAGCAAATGTTTGCAGCATGTTGAGATCTCTGCTGCCTCAGGTGGACGCTGAAGCTCCGGGTGCCTCTGGACCTAGGGATGAAGGAAAGGAGCTGCTGGTGGTCTTGAGCACAGGATGATCGTAACGGGAAACGTGCTGGGGCACACGAGAATGGAGAAAGGCGACAGCAGACATTCATATTTCAGAGCGCTCATCCTCCTTATTAATTCACCTCCCAGTGCCCACGGAGACTAACATAATTCTTCCATAAAATGTTTAATCGTATGTATAAACCAATATCCCGGACCTCATTGTAATAAAGTTCATTTATTTCTGGACTTGAATTACAAGTGGTGCCACCGTTGACTGAGATGCCATGCTGCTACCAGAATACATAGCAGTTGGGGTCAAGACATTTCTCACTGGTCTTGTTAGCATGTGACCTGTTTCGACCGCATTCCTTGTTCGCAGAGTCTTTGAAAGAAATAACTTTTAAAAAGAAAACAGAATACTTCATGGTTCCACTTCCTGCCCCCTTTTTTGTTTGCTTGTATGGGAGGGGCTTGGGGTGTTGGTTTTTTGTTTGGTTTAGTATGGTTTCTCAAGACAGGGTTTCTCTGGGTAGCCTTGGCTGTTCTAGAACTAGCTGGGCAGACCAGGCTATCCTTGAACTCACAGAGATCCCCCTGCCTCTGCCTCCCGAGTACTCCACTTCCTTGCAGTAAGAGCCGTTTGCTTTCTCAGCACTGTCTCACTACCACAGTGCCTGAGGCCGGTATGTGGAACCAACCTAGGAAGAACGATAACGGCATATGGAGGAAACGTCCTGATCGTGGCAGCGACTGTTCCTAAGTGGATGTCCAGGAGAAGGAATGGAATCTTTCCTTGGCTCTGGGACTTAAGCGTGAACAGTCAGGGCCTGAAAAGATGGTTCAATGATTAAGAGCAATCACTGCTCTTTCAGAGGACCTGAGTTCAGTTCCCAACAGCAACATCAGACAGCTCCCAACCACCTGGACCACCAGCTCAGGGAATCAAACATCCTCTGGCTATAGCAGGCACCTCACACATGTGCATGTACTCACGTACAGATACATGTGCATACAGAAGATTTAAAATTAAAAAAATTTTGTATTTTTAAAGAATGGACAGTTATGAAAAGAATTGATCAATCTTGACAAAACACTCAGATTTTCCAAACAATAATGTCTTCTGTAATATAGGAGATTTCCGCCTCTTGTCTTAGTCCCTTTATACTGTGTTCACAGACCTAGTGGTCTGCAAACAGCAAAATCTTATTTCTCATAGTGCTGGGGACTGAGAAACCCAAGTTTAGGCAGCTTTGTTGTCTGGAAAAGGCCCATTTCCTGCTCCACAAGGGCCATCTCCTTTTCTCACCTGACAGGAGGGCTGAGAGCGCTCTCTGGATCTGCTACAGCAGAGCTCCACTCCCACTAGTGACGGTTCTGCCCTTGTGACTGTAAAGTGGACAAACGCAAGCTGAGCCCTTGTGTGCTGACATTCGTTACTCTCCTAAGGTGGACGCCATGTGACTGATTGGCAGCTCTCTGCTCCCATTGCTTTGACTTCCTTATTAGGAAGGACTGCGCTGCCAACTGTGAGACAAAGCAAGCCCTTCTCCCTTAAGTTGCTTTTACTCAGTATTTTATTACAGCAACGGGGTGAGGGGAGGGGGGGAGCTAGGAGTAAGTTGTTTAGCAATAAGGTGCAAGTGGTCTGATGGAGACGACTGCATACATAAGGCAGTGGCTAATCCAGCAGAGCTGGGGATTTTACAAGGCAAGAGGAGCAGGCTATGAAAAGTTCCAAGTAGGGCTTAGAATTGTGCTCACCTGAGCCAGCCTCTAGACCTGGAAGAGAACGGAGTAAGTCTCTTGAAAGCCTGCAGGGGGCGCGTGACCGCCACAGCACCTGGGTTTCAACCTCCGCCTCCGCCACTAAGAGAAAAATAAACAAAGCAAAATAAAAACCGTTGCTACTGTTTCAAACCAGCCAGTTAAGGTAGCTTGTTACAGCAGCCGCAGAAAATTCATGCCGTTTCTGCTCCGCACGCAGAGCAGGCGAAAGAGGTGGATGCTCAGCTTTGTACGCGCGGTGGGTATTACAGGACTGTGTCTCTATGGAGATGCTGCCTTACCGAAAGTTACTCATTAAACCCAGGAAGAGATTAGGAGTTTGTTAGTTTAATAAATGGGCGTACTTTGTCTCCGATAAGGGTGGCCCCTGCTGTTATCTGATTGCTTTATGACTACAGGTTGAAATTTGTTACCAGACACGGGAGACCTGCCCAGCGGCTTTCCTGGCATAGCCATTCCCAAAAAAGAAACACAGTAACCCTAACCCAGGCTGTTCCGGCTGTACCCTCTCAGGACAGAGCACCTGATTTCCCAAACACAGCAAGGTACCTGTGCCACCAGGAGAGAAATTGGGCTGTGAACCCAGAACTAGCAAATTGGAGGGGGGTGAGGGGAATGTTGGGAAATGAACCAACCCGCCGTCAATGTAATCTGATTCACAGTGAGATCGAGAATCAGAACAACTATGGCTTCCCCAGTTTGAAACACTCGTTGGATATTTGGCATTATTTTCAAAGCATGCTTATCTTTCCAGTTTCACTTAGGAACTGGTGGGCACGGGTTTTTTGTTTGTTTGTTTGTTTTTTGTTTTTAGCATTTAATAAGAAAGTCAAATGTTGTTGCATACGTTTCCAGGGAAGTCTATTTAAGTTGCTTTTTTTTTTCTAATTAATACTTCACTCAGCAAACATTTATTGAACACTTATCATGAATGAGGCACTCAGCTCCATGAAGAAAAATAAATAAATCTCTTTCTTAAGAGAGTTGGCACAACAGCGGAATGAGTGGATGAATAGTTGAAGGTACTGGATTTTTGTTTTAATTATAGTGTATCTTGTTGAAAGACTTAGTGTGCTATTAATACCAAATGTGTTCTGTGCTTCAAACGTGTGAATGCAGCAAAAAGAGACTATGGCTAATCTTCTCCGGAAAACAAGGCTGTCCCCTAGAGACACTCCCTTCCTCTACCAGGCACAAAAAGCCAACATAGGTAGAATGGCCAAGAAAACGAAATGAGTTAGCATGTGGCAAGTTCAAGAGTGTTGGGGTTCACGAGGCCTTAGGAAGATGCAAACATTTCAAGGGGGAATGAGACAGAGGTTATATCCTAAAATGTGTCATTCTCTATCTTTTTTTTTTCCAAACTGATATTGATAGTCAGATGGGGCTATTTCTTTTTATTTTATTTACAAGAATATTTATGTGAGAGCACATTTGCCTCATTTCAAATGTAATCTTTAGAAGTAGTATAGCCTGAACATTTGGATAACCACGTTATGTGCTAATACTGCCACTTAATTTTAGACTTTGCATTTATAAGAGTGTTTGTGATAAACAGTACTTAGCTATAGTCTATTACACATTAAAGCGATGAGCAGTGAATCTTAGCTATCTAAGTCTGTGTGGCAGAAAAGTTTGGTTGTCTCCTAATACAAACTTCCTCCTTCTCTAAAGTAGTGAAACTCCAAATATTTAAATAGATACATGGTTGTCTGTCCATAAAATAAAAACATATATTAGCCAGGCTCCCTTGCAGCTAGATGTGACCATGTGACTATAAACTGGATACAAGTATCTTGGGCAGCTTCTGAGAGCTTGTCTTTAAAGGCGTGTGTGTGTGTGCGCATGCGCGTGTGTGCGTGTGTTTAGCTTTCAAATGTCCCATATCTCCACTAATTCCCAGGCTCCCAACTGATTTTGCAGTTACTGTTACAGGTGAATTAATATTTTCCATTATGATTCTGGGAGTATATTTTTTCTTACAGTTGTTTCAACTTTCATTTTCCATATTTGGAGGAAAACAATATCAAAATATTATGAATGACCTCAGTAGTCATCACTCAACTGAAAGAAAAGCCTTACACGATCTCACTGCTTCCATTTGAATTTACAGCTGCAGCCCTTTGGTTTCGCATACTCCTGCTTTGCCTTTTCCGTTCCAGTGGAGGCTGCTGACTGCTCAGCAAGGTGATCAGTTATTTGTGTGGATAACTACGGAAGCATCTGGACTCAAGCTCCATCCTATCCTGTATGTTGTTGTCCGTGTCAGCTTCGTGGCTCTGGGAGTGTGTTTTCATTCTTTTTCTCTAATAGCTTTCCTTGTATTAATCTCACTAGTTATCCATAAAATGACAGTGTGAATCTTAGCTTATGAAAGTAAAATGTTAGTGACTGTATGGCTGTCCTTCGGTTCCTTTTGGACAGTGAGCATGAAAGCTGGAAACTTACCTGGTCTGTTTTGGAAAACCCCCATGCTTTGTGACTGTGCACTGGACATTTTGTTTTCCAAGTCCCAACTTTATTCATCCAGCCTTCATTCACGGATTTTCACATGCATTCGCTTTCCTTACCCATCATCCCTCTACACCCAGCCTTACACCTGGAAACTTTTCTTTTTCTGCCTCAGTCACATCCCTTGGAGACGTTGATTTAGCAAAGACTTGATCCCTTTTTTTTTTTTTTTTTTTTTTTGTCTGAAACTATTCTTGCTACCCCATGCATAGAATTTTAGATTGATACTTGGAGTTCTGGTTTGTTTTGTTTTCAGAACATTGAAAATATTGTGTTTCCCAACCAACATTACTGCTACTGAAAGGTCAGCTAACAGGCTGTAACTCCATAGAGCAGTAATATTTGCTCCCTGTGTTTGTCTAACATTTTCAAATATAAGAAACTCAAACCATCCTCAAAATTAGAAAGAATCATCCAGTGTATGCATTTATTTGTGCCCATATTCCAGCTTCAATAATTATTAGTGTTTTCAACTTTAGTGCCATCCATTTCTGTACACAGTCACTCATATACTTGTTTTAGGACTTTTTAATGGCATATTTTAGCATAATACAAAATGTTGTGTCACTTAATGTGTATATCCAACTGGGAAGGACCATATTGCGGTAACCTCCATGCTGCGAGGTCTTAATACCCTCACAGGCATTGAACTCCTTGTCACCAATGTATTAATGTTAGAAGGTGAAGCCTTCAAAGCTGATCACATCATGACACAGGTGATGGAATGAATGGGATGGGTGATATTAGGAGAAAGAACCCAATGAACTGCCCTGTTCTCATCGTATGGGGACATCGTGTGGCTATCTAAGATCAGGACTCTAAATCTGACAACACCTTGAGTCTTAGGTGTCCAGGTATCCATAACACACACACACACATGCAGGGGGAGCTGGGGTGGGGTAGATAACATCTTTTGTTCATAACACACACACACATGCGGGGGGCTGGGGTAGGGTTAGTAGATAACATCTTTGTTCATAAACTCTTCCATTTATGACACTGTGCTAAGCAGCTCGACCAGAGAAAACCACACGCCATTATTACACCAAGTACAGTTAACAAGAGCACTTTCAGGTTTTTATATCCATTTTCTGTTCACATCCCACACTTGTCCCAAAGGGGCTTTTCACAGTTGGTTTATGAGAATCTAGATCCAAGCAAGTCACATGCTGCTTTGGTTGTTAATATAAGCAGCTTCTATACTGTTTTTTTTTTTAAAGTTTTTAGTATCTATAGTTATTGATTTTTCAGCAAAATCAGGTGGTTTTCTTGGATGATCTATGTATTTTAATAGGATTTTTAACATTGCTTATTAATTTCTTCGTAAGTCTCTGGATGGCAGTCAGAACCCAAGATTAGAATAAATTCAAGCACATGTCTCAACCCTTCCCTTAGAGATGCTACAGTTAGTCAGAGGGCTCAGGGGTATCGGCTGATTCCTCACTATGAATCCCTCCCTGAACCTACCTTTCACCTAAGGTTTGGGCAGGAGCTGTTGCCTGGATCCATTACCTCCAGAAAGCTTCCCACTTACATGATTTCTTCTGCATCTATGAGATACAAATTCAAAAGAAAAATTTCCGCACCAATGCTTTAACTTGGAAATACAGTTCATGAGAGAAAACACGTGGGATGCTTGATCCTCTCCTTCTGTTTTATGGACAGTAAACTGTTGCCTAAATGGTCTGAAAGTAGCCAGCCTGTGGTGTCCACATGTTGGGCACCATTTGTTGACAGAGGTTTCTGTTCCACCAGGTCCCACAGTCATTCAGTCCCAAAGAAATACACAGAGGTCTACAATTAATCATAAACTGGTTGGCCTATTAGCTCAGGCTTCTTATTAATTAATTATTACATCTTAACCCATAATCCTTGTCTGTGTTAGCCACGTGGCCTGGTACCTTCCATCAGCGAGGCATTCTCATCTGCATCCTCTACGTCTGGGTGACAACTGCAGACTGAGCTTTCCTCTTCCCAGAATTCTCCTGTTCTCACTGCCCTGCCTCTACTTCCTGCCTGGCTACTGGCCAATCAGCATTTTATTAAAAATAACACAAGTGACAGAATAAAAGACCATTGTCCCACAACAACTGTGCACGTGCGTTTAGTTCTGCGCTGATACTGTCAATCCTAGCCACCACCACAGCCTGCTGAGCTTCCATTCTCTCCAGCTCAGAGCTGGTTGGGCTCTGTTTTGCTTCTGTTTTCCCTGTGTTATTTCTTATCTCGCAGGAATCACACTGGCATCACCTATTTCCCGATGTCTGAAAACAGCTCTTTCATACATTTGCTTGGCCCTGTACTTACCAGAATCTTTGTTGAAATTGTGGGGTTTTTTTTAAATAATCAAATTTACTAAGATGTAACTTACAAACACACACACATATATATATATATATATATATATATATATATATATATATATATTTGTTGACTTGGAAATACAGTTCATGAGAGAACTCATATGAGACAAGATTTCTCTGTAGCTTTGGAGCCTGTCCTGGAACTAGCTCTTATAGACCAGGCTGGCCTTGAACTCACAGAGATCTGCCTGTCTCTGCCTTCTGAGTGCTAGGATTAAAGGCGTGCACCACCACCGCCGGCTCATTTATATACATTAATATGCCAGAGTTTAGGCATATAGGTTGTTGGCTTTGACAAATGTATGAAACACATAATCACTGCCTCTCCCTCTTCCCTTTCGGCAGTCAGTCTTCGTCTGCACCTCTCTATCCAGGAAGCCACTGAACTAATTTCTGTTGCTGCAAGTTAATTGTGCCTGTGACAGTATTTTGAATATTTCACCTCTCTGTCGAGGAAGTCACTAAGCTGGTCTCTGTTGCTATGGATTATTTGAATATTTGGAGCCAGTTTCCCCTTTGTATCTAGCTCCTTTCATCAGCATGGTGTCTGAGGGATTCATCCATGGGGTTCATGTATCGTGTTTACTTTATTACTAAGCAGTATCCCATTGTATGAATGAATCACAGTTTGTTTCTCAATTCACTGACTCACTGGCCATTCAGCTTGTTCCCAGATGGGGCCTGTCATGAAAAAAGCTGCCATGAGCATGCTTATACAGGTCTTTTGGTGCACTTAACCTTTCTCTTGCTTAAATCTCTAGAAATGGAATTCCTAAATCTTGTCTATGTGTTAAATTTGACAAGAAACTGCCACACTGGTTTCCAAAATGGTTATGTTATTTATATTTAAGTAGTCAATCTGTGACAGTTTCAGCTGGCCATATCCCCCAGCACCTTTGTCTGCGAAGCCACCCTTTCTGTCTGCGCTAGGCTGGCAGCAGAGATGGGGCATCTCTCTGTGGGTTTGATATGGGATTCCCAAAAGCTTGCCACACTGAACATACATATCCATTTTCTCATCTCCCCTTGCAACTCCTTTAGATTGCTTGTTCTGTCCTTTGTCCATTTGGGAATGGGGCTGTTGACATGGTCCTGCGCTGTTTGGCCATGGCGCACACAGGCTCCTTGTAAGGTAAAGAGGCTGTTGGAGCATCCCCCAGAGCTGGCACACCGTCCCTCTTCTCTGGTAGTGCGCTTTGAAAAAAAAAGGAGATTTGCTATCATTTGATACAGTTTATTAACTTTTTCTTTTATCTGTTTTTGTCTACTTTCAATTCTTTGCCTAAACCTATGTTTACAAAGACATTTTATTTTCTTCCTTGCAGAAATTTTGTAATTTTTAGCCTTTAAATGAAGACATAAAGTTCCTCTTCTTTGCTTTTTCATGTGGTGAAGCACAAGGATTGGGGTGAATTCTTCAACATGGGTACCCATTCCTCCAGCACACCCTGCCGGGAACACAGCCTTCCCTTCACTGCTGATGTTTCTGTCAAAAGCAAACAGACGAGATGTGCTGGTCTTTTCTGAAATCTCTTTTCCGTCTTGTGGTCTTGCATGTTTGTTTTTATGCTGGCACAGTACAATCTTGCTGTGCCTTTAGAGCAGATCTGGAAATCACACAAAGTTTGTCTTCTTTGTGCTCCCATTTAAAAGTCATCAACCCTTTGCATGGACATTTGAAATTTACAGTTAGCTTTTCAGTATTTACCAGGAAAAGATAAAAGTCTGCTAAGATCTTGATGGTGATCGACTCTGTAGATTATCATGAGAAGAGCAGGCAGCCTAAAATTCTCCTCATGGTAAGGTTTTCCATGCTCTGTAACCACTGAGTCTTTCTCTCTGAGTGGTAGCCAAGGTATGATCCTGGAGTGACAATTTCACATCTGCCGCTGTTATGCCCAAATCTGCCAAGTCCCTCAAAAACCAACAAGGAGACCGAGTCCCATATGTAAAATAAAATTATTATTTTATAAATAAATAATTATTTATAAATAAATAATTATTTAATTTATAATTATAAATTATAATTATTTTAAAAATAAAATTATTTTATGCAAGTTTGCAAACTCGGTCTCTCCACACGTCCAACGTATTGGAATAAACGGAGAGTCCCGAGCTCAATTAGAGTTGGGCCTTTATAGTAGTAAAGGTGGGGGTGAAGGGTTTCTGAGGTTCAGAACCCCTGATTGGCTGACATTTGTCTAGGGGTGTCCTGGTACGTGTATGCCGGCAGGTGATTCTATCTACAACGGTTAGAACTTTAGGCATTTCCTTTGGATGGTCTGTTCTTGGGTGATGCTCAGGTAATATTAGTTTATGGTCCTTTCTGCAACCAGGTATTGCTTCAGGGTAAACTACTGAGACTCAGGCCTCCACTAAACTTATCAATGGCTGAGTCCTACTCTGGCAGGTGATAACGGTTGGAAGTAAAGAACTTCCTTTGGGTGATCTGTTCATATTTAGCTTGTCATGGCTGTCTCCTACAGCCGCCACCATCTTCCTTGATTCTTTTTTATTTCTTCTCCCTGATGATGCTGGACAAAGTCTCCGTGCTTCTGGCCACTCTGTGTATAAGAGGCTTCAGCTCACTTTAAAGCTTCAATCTTACATGCAGGCGAGCCCTTTTCTCCTTGTGCTCCAAGGATGTGGAGAAAGAGGAAGAAGGGTGATGGCTTGTCTTCTCCTTCTCCTATTGTTGAAGTAGAGTAGGGAACACTGTGTACCCACGCACACGTGTGTGTATGTGTGTGCGTATACATGTTCATGTGCATGGACACCGAGGCCAGAGAAAGGCATTAAGTGCCTTCCTCAAGAACTTTTTTTTTATTGTTAAAAGAAAAATTTACATTTACTCCCCTTGTCCCAGGCCCTCCCGCTCCCCCACTCCCCCACTCCCCCACC
>JAQHUG010000342.1:1656277-1667921 GCA_028555095.1 Dicrostonyx torquatus | reverse complement strand
TCTCTCTCTCTCTCTCTCTCTCTCTCTCTCTCTCTCTCTCCCTCTCTCCCTCTCTCTCTCCTCTTCCCTTCCTTCTCCCCCCTCCTCTTCCCTCCCCCCAGGCCTTGTTTGATTCTTCACACAGTTCTCTCTTTCCTCTCTCAGGGATTTTGCTCCTTTATCATCACCACCTTTCTCCTTGGGATCTAGTGGCCATTTATTGACCAGCGAAGGAAGGAAGGAAGGAAGGAAGGAAGGTATAAGCCACTTCCCTCACCTATATTATAAAACGAAAGTTAAAAAGGAAACCAGAGACCCTTTCTCTAGGATTCTGACCTCTGATGAGGAAAAGGTGTGGCGATGCCCATCTTGTGAAATTATCTGAGCTCTCAGTGAGAATTTGGCACAAACCTAAGCACAAAATTTTGCTTATGGTTTGACAACTTTTAATTCCTCAGATCAGCAGTGCAGAGTCATCTCCGAATGAAAGCTCTCTTGCTGTCTTGCTGGAAACAGGTTCAGTTGTGTGCTTGGTAGAAACCAGCGCTCCTCACTTTCTTTGTCAAATAATTAGGTCTCAACACTTATTCAAAATTACATGGAGTTGGTAAACTCAACTTCTCAGGACATTCCCCATGACTTAAGCCAGGTGCCAGAACTAACTCAAGAGCCTGAACTGGGCGCGCGGTCCATCCAGAAGGAAAGCCAGATGCTTTTTAAAACAGAACCTTCCAGGGCTGCACAGTTTCAACAACAGACACACAAACCCAAAGCAGTGAATTTCTTTCTAATCTTCAACTATTTCTAATTGCACAATGGTCTCTAGCTTGCTTGAACTTGAATGACGCCACTGTCTGAACCAAACTCTGTTTTCAATTCCCCTGTAAGAGGTTAAGCTTACTTGGAATAGGAACAGCGTTGGAAAGGCATCTTAGAAACTAGTCAGTTGGTTCTCGTTCTTTTCTCAGAAAAGAGCAACTGAGAGGAGGTGCCCATCTTCCGGAGGGTTGCAAAAAGGCAGGCCCCCGTCACTGAAGCCACTCCTGCTGCATAGAGAGCTTGGCTCAGTCTCATTCCCATTCACAGCTGTGTGGAAAGGGTCAGGACCGGGAGACAGACAACATCAGAGGTCACGGTCTCCAGGTGCTGCATCTCACACTGAACAATCAAGTCAAAGAAAGGAGAAGGAGCAACTGTGTACCCTCTTGGTGCGCTCCAGACGCTGTATTCAGCAAGAGTTTCAGTGATTTATTTAATGAAACTGTTACCACTGAGGTACAACTATTTGCCCATTAGTGCATTGCTTTGTAGGCATATTGTCAGCCCTCATCTTAAACAGCATGATCAATGCATAGAAGTTAGGCTCAAACTTCAGAGTTCTTCTCACTGATGTTGAAACGGGTTATTCTGGGTCATGTGCCTTTGTTTGATTGATTGGATGGTGATTTGGCTGGCTGATTGGCTGTTCTGGTTTTGTTGTTATTGTCATTGTAGCTTTGTTTGTGTTTTGTTTTGAAATAGAGTGTCACTATGTAGCCCAAGTTCCTCAATCTCAGGATCTTCCTGCTGCAATCTCCTGAACTCTGGGATTACAAATCTGTGCCACCCACTTGATTTGATCCCCCAGAGCCTGGGGTGAAGATTTGGACAGATAAGGTTTCTTCACTTTGAGATGCTTATTTATGCAGTCAGGTAGCTGACCTTTTGTAAATCTGATTTAAAAAAAAAAACCTGTGCTTTTATAAATCTCATAAAAAAAATTTAAATGCTAAACATGAAGTTATTTGCCAAGTAAGAGGTGGCACCAGAAGCCTCCTGCCCCCGTTAAAAAGGCTCTTAGGAGAATTCCCCCAAAGAGCCGGTGTGTGAGCAGAACCTAGGAGAAGAGTGAAATGATGTAGAGAGAGAGAGAGGTTGCCGAGAGATGTACAGTATGAAATCACTCCTGGAAGAAAGGACGGTGTGTGCAAAGAGATGGGGGTGAACATGGTTTGCCAGAAAATTCCATGCCAGTGTAGGACACGCGCAGGTACAGAACTCACTGCACTAAGCAGGCGTTGTCTCCAGCCACTGCTTCACCAAGGTAGATCCCACTCTGCAGGGTCTGGATGCAGGGAGACTCCATGTTCACATTTTAGAGAGATCGCTCTGACTGCAGGTACTGATGAGGAAATGGAGCTTAGGACATAGCCAGAGTAGCGCAGATAGAATTCCAAATGGAGGCTTGACGTAAACCTTAAACTAGAGCACTGTCAGGAGGAGACACTTTTCAAGACATTTGGAAAGAAGAATTATCAGGGTTCCACGACTAATTTTATGTCCAAACATAAAGGAAACGAGAGCATATTGCCAGGTCAAATATACAGGCTGACCCGGATAACTAGGTGGACACAGCACCACACCATTGTGGTGAGGAAAACAGGGCACGATGATGCCACAGAGAAAAGATATGCTCACCTGCTGTCTCAGCTGCAGAAGAGGGGCTGCCTAGAGAAGTAGATAAAATCCTTTAACTTATTGGAAATAGGTAAAAACATAGAAAATCCTCAAAATAAAGCAAAGGACTCAAAGAAGTGATGAGATGTGTTTCATGTGATATTCATGCCTCTTGCATGGTCCAGTACTCTTATTCCCACTGTCTCGTACTTCGTGCTTCGGAGAGGAGTGGCCTGGGTCTGTTTGCTGGTGTTTAGATGTGTGTTTGTTTCTTATCCTTGGTTGGGATTTCTGGTTTGGGTCGAGTGGGAAGGGAAGCAGATGGCCTGCTGCTGGGGATTGAATCCAGGGCCTTGTAGCAAGCCATCTGCCACTAAACAACACCCCTGGCCTTAACCACTGTAACTTTAAGTGATTCTCATCAAAGCGCAAACCAATGCAAGATTTAAATGCCTTGAAAACTAATAGGGTCAGTGTGTTCTCTTCAAGCTATGACTACCAGAGACTGGAACATTGACTGGGGAAATGGAAAGTCCACTTAATCATGGCCTCTGGCAGTTGCAAATCCTAGCCACGGGTAGAAAGAAGGCATACAACTGTAGTAAACAGACAAAACCTTAAAACACACCCAGGTGTTTTCTCTTTTTAACACTTGTCCTTGCCAAGTAAAACATTCAAACAAAACCCACCAGGACTGGGCCGGTTGCAACATCTGATCTTGGTGTCTAAATCCTCTCTGACACGTTCTAGGCAAACAACGGGAACTGCAGAAAGCTTTGCTGTTTTTGTTCATTGCATCAGAGGAAGGCAGCGTGCGATGGGGACCCAGGATCCTTACATGCCAGCTCTCCGAGAGCCCAGAGCCCAGCTTGTACTTCCTTCACCTTAGACTCAGTTTCTAGGACTACACAGCAAAGTCCCAAAACCCGCACAGCTCAAGCCAAAGAACTTCGTTATCTCAACCTCTGAAGCCTTGAAGTCAAAGTGGGAGTGTGAGCAGGGTTTTCTCGGGTATGCGGCAGGAGCAGGCTTTCTCTTTATTGCGTGGGCTGCAGGTCTCCCCCCAACTCTGCCCTCTCTGCTTGTCTGCTTGAACTGCTGCTATCTTAAGGAAGCCATGACAATGGTCAGGGCCCACCATAGTGACCTGTTTTAATTTGATCATATCTATAAAGAACCCATCTCCAAATAGTGTCACAATCTCAAGAACTAAGGACTAGGACCCCAATAAATGAAATTTTATACAATTCAATCCACATTAGCCCATTTTAAACTTTATTTTATTTGTGTAGACATGTGTCTGTGTGTATGTCTGAGTGAACGTATGAGCACATGTGTATGCCAGCAGAGACCAGAAGAGGGTGTTAGATCCCGTGCAGTTAAAGGTGTTTGTGGGTTATAGATGTGGGTGCTGGGCTCCAAACTCTTGGTCCTCGTGGTTGAGCATGGAGCACTCCTAACAGATGAGCCATCCTTCTAGCCCATCATTTGTTAATTATGTCACAGCAGATATCATCAAGAAAAGGTTCTCCTCTTATGCGGAGAATGGAATTCAGAAGAGAATAAGAGATTCTGTCATGTTCTCATCACAAACAGGACAGAGGCACGTAGCCACGCAGCCTAAAATCAGGTAAGAAAATGATTAAATGAATCCCACTTGCCAACCAAGCTCTTTAAAATGTTCCCCTCCATCTAAGAAGATGTTGCCATCTTCTTCCGAGAGAGATACACTTCCCCCCTTCACCCTTCACCCCTTCTCACCCACTTTAGCACCTCAACAGAACTGCCACACATACACACATGTACAGACACATATACACACACACACGCATGCACACACACACACACAGTCTAGTAAATGGGAAGGCCTATATAGGACACCCTTCATTTTTCAAAGACATTTATTTCTTCCTTTTCACTCCTTCCCCCGCCTCCCCAGGGCACTGGCAACCAATATCACCCAAGAAGCTAAAACTAAGATTCATGGGCCCTCTTTCCATGACACTGCCCTCAAATCCATCCCGAGAAGCCAAGAGCAGCTGCAATCCCAATGTGAGAGCACCAGCTGCTACAAGGAACAGTATTCAGGAACCCAGGAGGGAGAGTCTAAGGGCGCGGACCCGAACAGGGATGTCTCTGTCCCATGTCATGGCCAAGACGTTTCCACCAACAATACAGAAGGCAGCCCTGTGTCCAGCCCAGATGGTGCGAGGGGGTCGGCACCTGCAGACGAGACTAAATCAAAAAATGCCGATCTAAAGCCACATGGGGATGCTGGGGACCAAAATGCCCCATGCTCTGCAGAATGTGCAGGAAGCTTCAACGGCAAGTGCACAATGCCAACCTTCCTAGAGCTGTTTGCAAAGGCCAAAGAGGCCCACTATCTCCGCCACAGGGTGCCCCCCGAGTCCGAGAGGCTGCTTAGCATTGGGGAGATATTTGGACGTGGAGAAGTCTCACTACCCAGAGCAGGGAAAAAACTGTGAAAATGGCACCAAGTTCCCTTCTTCCTGGCTGTGTAATGTAACCTGACAATAAGATACCACAATCACTATGGAAACGTGACCCTCAAATAGCTGCGATAAGCAAGGCACAGAAATAAGCGGAAATCCAAGACAACTTTCTTCTGCATCCTTAGGGCCTCCTGCCCTTTTATATGATCTTTCTTAAAATAAACTTGCTCAAAATAAAGGCTACTATGAAAGGAGAGAGGGGAAAAATATTTGAAAATATCTTAAATTGAGAACCTGGACTTGTTTTGATGGAGACAGTCTGAAATTAGGTACAGTGCTGTGGTTTCCAATAAAACTGTTCTTGCCACAGTTCTGTACTCTTTTTTTAAGCTCCTCTCTCTCTCTCTCTCTCTCTCTTCTTCCCCTTTTTTTCTTTCCTTCCTTCTCTCCAACCCTCGCTCCCTTCCTCTCCCCTTCCCTTCCTTTTCCTCTTTTCCTTACTTCCTTTCTTCCTTTTCAAATAGTTCCAGCTGGATTTCTCCCCGCCCCCGTTAATGCCAAACATTTTTGGATCCTAATGAAAGAAACTAATCTGTGTCCTTCCTTCTCCTCCCGAATCAAAATATCTTAAACGTCCAGCTATCAAAGCTATACCACATTCAGTCAATAACCAACCGTCTCACAGTGAAAGAATAATTTCCATTTAAAAATTACTGTTTTAAGCTAAGGTGGTGTCACATGTTTATAACCCCCAGAATCCCAGTATTTGGGAAGCTGAGGCAGGAGGATTTACAGAGCCAGAGTGAGCTACATATCAAGACTCTGTCTAGAAAAGCTCTCTTAGAAAAACAAAGACCACTGTTTAAAGTAAGTAGGTCTGCATAGCTTGCATCCCACTGTAAATTAATTGAGTAAACTTTGTTTCCCACCCAGATGGTCCAAATTTCACACTTCAAACAAATGATGTCATATATCATCAGGGAAGAGCAGCTCACTGTTAATACTTTAATCCTTCTGCTCACCGAATACACACCAAATAAAACTGCCCCTTTGTCATCTATTGTTTATATTAACTTCATTAGAAAAACTAGCTTGTAGTTAGAAATCCGAAGTCAGGTAGCAACTGTTAAATTCAATTTTTCAACCTTATAGCAAATTTGGAAACAAAAGAATAAATTCAGGACCTATACAGTTATTTGGACTTATTTATTTAATTTGAATTAATTTTTTTCTGAGACAGGGCTAAACTATGCTGTCATGGGTTGACCCTGAACTCCCATGTTCAGTGATCCTCCTGCCTCAACCTCCTGGTGAGCTGGATTGTAAACTCTTACCCCCAGAACCTGTTTACAATTAGGAGAATATATTTGTTGTATTATAGCTTAAGGCTATCTTGAAGAAACAAAACTATTTATATCAAAAATTATAAAGGACCCAGTTTTCTAATGCTAACGCTCCTAGGGTTTAAATTAATTTGAATTTAATGACAAAGTATGAGTTAATTGCAGTTGCTTTAATAACACAATTTAATTCCCATTTGAGATGCCTGGTGTTTAAATTTATAACTCATAATAGTTCCCAGTTTCCAGCACCTCCCGCCGTTCCAAACTTTCCACACAGCATACCAATTCCAATTGCTGCTCAGAATTCTGGGAAGAGTTTTCTTTTAGTTCCTGTTTTACAGACGATCAGAGCAAAGCAGAACGCGTTCTTGGTCTGCACACTGTCCTCTGTCACACCCCATCAACCTCGCTGCCACTTAATTGAAGACAAAAGCTTCATTCAATCTTGCAAAATTCAGCTGTTTTAGCCCAGCCTTTGGTCTTCAATGACAAGGCAGTAGTTTATAGTTGAAGTAACACAAGAAACCCCCTTTCAGGGTGTTCTCTAACGTGGAAGGCAGGTCAGGGACAAAACTGGATGGTTCACAAATTAATTACTCTGGTCATAAAATTGGGGGCTCCCAGTACAGAGAACCCTCTTTACAAAGTGCCCAAGTATTAGAGAGAGATGATCTGTTCCCGCTCCCTAAAGAGAAAAGCTTTCCAAGAATGCCTTCTAGATAGATAGATCTAATAGATGTAGAGGGCGTCTATTACCGTATTATCTGAATGTCTTCTGTGTGGAGACATCTATTACCGTATTATCTGAATGCCTTCTGTGT
Organism: Dicrostonyx torquatus; assembly: GCA_028555095.1. NCBI lineage: Eukaryota > Metazoa > Chordata > Mammalia > Rodentia > Cricetidae > Dicrostonyx > Dicrostonyx torquatus. The sequence goes on along the minus strand of JAQHUG010000342.1, from coordinate 1,660,889 downwards.
GGAGACATCTATTGCCATATCGCCCAGGCAGAGGCATCTGGACACTCACAGAGGTGATGACTGGACCTCTCCTCAACCTGCTCTAAGCTGTGACACAGGTGCTCTATCAGTTCTGCAAGGAAGCCTTAAAGCTGATCAAGAATAATAAAAAGTGGCACCTAAAGAGATCATGGCTCAGTGGGTAAGGAGTTTTCTGTGCAAGCTTGGACACCTGAGTGCAGATCCCCGCTAGCCACACAAAAGCCAGTGTGACCAAACACACCTGTGATCCCAGCATGGGGGTGGGGCAGAGACAGCTAGATCCCAGGGTCTCACTGGTCATCAAGTCTGCCAGATATAGCAAGGTTCAGTGGGAGACCCTGTCTCAAAAAGTAAAGTGGAGAAGCGATCAAGGAAGGGGCTGGACATTCACTTCTGGCTTCCACCCCCCTCCAGCCTGAAAAAACATGTCTGCACACAGGTGATACCTAGTGAATGAACAGATGCAAAAATAAAGTGTTTAAAGTAAAAATGACAGGAAGTATCAGGCCAATAGTTGTAGACGAAAGTTTCTGTCCCACCCAGTACCACAAATGTTCAGTCTCAAAGAAACACACAGAGGCTTTTGTTAATTATAAACTAGATTATTAGCTCAGGTTTATTATTAAAGCTATCTCTTACAGCTTAAATTAACCCATAATTCTTATCTATGATAAGCCATGTGGCTTGGTACCTTTTCTCAGTGTAGCATTTTCATCTTGCCTCCTCTGGGTCTGGATGGTGACTTCAGACCAAAACCTTACTCTTCCCAGAATTTGCCTCGTCTGGTTGCCCTACCTATACTTCCTGCCTGGCTACTGGCCAGTCAGCATTTTATTAAACCAATACGAGTGACAAATCTTTACAGGGTACAAGAGCATTATCCCACAGCACTTCTCCCTTTTTTTTTCTTTTCAAAACAAGACCCTGAATCTAATTCCCATTGCTTAGCTTTTTCCTCACCATGATCCATAGCAACTTGTAACCAACAATGGTAAGTGAAATTGATGACAGCTTCCCTAGGAGAAAAGCAACCATTCTGTTTCCACCTCACTGAGCTGAGACTGTTCAGTTTTGAGGTGGAGAGGCAGATGCTGAGTCCCATTTACTATCAAGACTACAAGAGTTATTAATAGTTCAAGGTTGAGGCCAATCTGCCTATGTGAGACCCTGTCCCAAGAAATTTCCTTACCCAAAATTTTTTTAAAAAAATAATTTATCACACAGTTCTCCTCTAACTTGTGAGTTAGAGTATGTATCACTTGAGATGGCGAGGAGAAACTGTCTTACCTGACTGGACATAGCATGAAACACACCGTAAACTCCCCACATTTCCACCACCACTATCATCAGGATGCTACTAAGTGTTCTGATAACAGCCATCAATCAATTAGAGTATAAATTAACTTTAACATAACTAGTCATTATTATTTTTGAATGGCTTGAGTTTAATTCTGTAAAATTTGTTTCATGGAATTGAACTACAGGGAAATCTAATAAGACTCTAAATAACACATATCCACTTGACCCAACCTGACATGATCACTGTCATTGCTGTGGTCATGGAAGGGAGAAATTCTCTATTCACGATTTAATTTGAGATGAAGAGAAAATGTGCATAAGCTATGCATAGGAAATAGCTCACCATACAATCAGCAGAGGGAAACTGGATGTATATTTGTGCTGGGGCCTCTTTGCCTAGGGTGAGGTGGGAGAGGCAAACGATGCTAACTAAGTTGGCCAAACTGACACACCTCTCATGGCTGGTGGGAGGGGGACAGGAAGCAAGCAAGTGCAATCCTGCTATTCTTCAGCTATTTCCTTAGATTCCCCTTGAACTCCAGAAAACGGGAAGCTACGATGAGAATGCCCATTGTGTCTGGAAATGGTCCTGTTATTTTTTAATTTAGTTGTACAGGCCGGTGATGGATCAGTGGTTAAGAACCCACATATGAGGGAGAGATAACAAGGTCTCTGTCTCCTCTCCCTGATGAAAAGAAAGCTTTCATCTTTACCCCACCACCGGACTGCTCAGAAAGGCCACAGTATGTGTTCAGAATCTCTTAGTAGCAAGCCTCAGAAGCGGGATGCAACCCGGAGCCCTGGCCTCTGCACAACCCTGCCACATTCATCTACCCCAGCAGGCTCAGAAAGCTGTGCCCAACCAGCCCAGTGGCTTCCTGGAGTTGTGGAGGCAGTGAAGGGAGCCAGACAATGACAGATCATAAAAACTGTGGGTATTGAGCAGGTTCATCAGAGAAAGGGAGAAGATTCGATTTAGAGAGACAGAAAGGGGTTTAAAAAGTATATGTAGGGGCTAGAGAGATGGTCCAGCAGTTAAGAGTACTGGCTACCAGAGTTACCAGGTCTCTCTCTATTCCTAGCAGTCCTGTGGCAGCTAACAATTGACAGTAATTCCAGTTCCAGAGGATCCAACTCCCCCTTCTGGCCTGTGGGGCACTGCACACACGGGCCACAGACATACATGCAGGCAAAGCACCCACACACATAAAACAAAAATTAAAAAGTAAACAAATAAATGAAGTTTTACATATACATGGTATTTTTCTTATGCTCCATTTCCTTAGGGAATATGACCACGTTGTGCACATATATGTGTGTGCACACACGCACACCCCTTTCTTTGGGAGCAAAAGTAAAAGGAAGCACCCCACAGGACACAATGGATCACTAGAGGCGTTCACACCAGCAAAGTGGTGGCTTGCAACAGGCCAGTGGGAGTGATTGTTTCAGTACCTGTGGGTGAATGGTGGTCCTAACACAGTTTGGATTTGGTTGCTCTTGCTATACAGTCCAGGCTAGTCTCAAACTCGAAGTCCTATTGTGCAGCCTCCTGGGTGCTGGGGTTATTATCTAGTCACCATTACATTTGGCAACCAGACTTTATTTAAGTTCCAGAAAATTTGGTACAAATTGTGCCAGTGTTTTTTCATCCAGGCCCATCTGAAATAATAAATTCAGGGTAGGTCGGTTCCTAAATGTAAAGGAAAATGAGTCAGATAGGATTTGGATTAGAAAGAACGGTGTTTGGAATAGTTATATAGGAAGAGAACTGGCCAGAGCACTGCCTGGCTGCTTCCCCAGGGAGCTCCCAGGACATAGCTCCCTGTTGACACCATCCCCAGAAAACAGCACCTCTCGTGTGCAGAGAACCTGCAGGTCTGAACTGGGTGTCCCCAGTGGCTTGTCTCTGTACAGGAGCACTCCCTATCGGGGTCCTGTTAAACAATGAAAAAACCCACTGTACTGAAAGTTCAGCAGGCGCCGCAACCACAAAGTCGAGACTGTCCACAATTATACTCACAGCATCAAGGTGAGTGTCTCTTCTTCATAAGGACGAGAAAACACCTACTTTCCTTTTACCCAGAAACCAACTCTCCTCGGGCCAAAAAAAGTTCACACCCAGGAGGGTGTGCCCCAGATCAGCAAACAGATCCCTGGGTTCACAAGCTCACAGCTCATCCCTGCTTAGCTATTTTATTCTAAATATCACACAGATGAGCATAACAATGTTATGCCTGGGGACAGAAGGCTATCTTACTATCCTTCTGGGTTTTTGCCTAGGGCCTTGGAGTTGATACAGGATACAGAAGTTAGCCAGTTCAACCTCAGTTCGAATATGTGAAATGACCCCCCAAAGAAGTTAAATATGAAAGTGCTTACTTTGGGTGAATTTTTATTAGTCAATTTTGGTTTAGAAAGGAAATTTATTCGCTATCTATGTTCCAATGCTGCCCCCTGGTGGTAAAGATGGCCCATTCACGAAGAATTACCTTGAGAGTCAAGACTTTAGCTATTAATGCTAACAAAATTTCTCAAACGGTTTTCCAAGAAATCTTGCTAAGTGCTATTAAGGAAAGACATAGAGTTGAAATAAGCCTGGGGAAACCTGAATTATACCATTGGCATCAATTTCTCCAGATGGGACTTCTCTTAAGTCTTTCATATGTTAACATCAGGGTGAGCCCCCAGCGGAGAAATTAAATGACGCTGAATTACCTCAAAAGATATGACCATGGAAGCTCTGTCCATAAATCATCTCCAGAAACTATGGTGAGCCACTAAGCATACTTTAGAAACACTATCATGGAATAAAAGCTGGATTAGAACACGCTTTTTATATCATATAGATTAAATAGACAACAGAGATCCCATATATTCCAGAAGGTAGTTTTTCTTAGGGGCTGTTTCCCTTTGCCATTCCTTTGAGTATTCCCATGAATGAACGCACGCACACACACACACACACACACACACACACACACACACACACGCATGCATACTCATGCAAATATAGCAATCACCCATTTTAAAATCTTCGCCTAAAAGAGACAGAAATGGTGAAATAAGGAAGCAAAGTGTTCAGCTGCTTGACCTGCTGCCGGTGTCAGGGGTCATCCTCACAAGTGAGGAATCTGATGGGAGAGGTCTGAACGTCAGGATCCTAGGTTGATTCTGAATAGGCAGCAAGCAGGACCAAGAGTTCAATCTATTTCCGATCGGTTCCAAGGCCCGCTCACAACACCAGCAACACCTCACTTCGAGAGCTAAAAAAGGAAGCAGTCCCGAGTCT
>JAQHUG010000342.1:1633210-1656052 GCA_028555095.1 Dicrostonyx torquatus | reverse complement strand
AAGAGTTCAATCTATTTCCGATCGGTTCCAAGGCCCGCTCACAACACCAGCAACACCTCACTTCGAGAGCTAAAAAAGGAAGCAGTCCTGAGTCTGAGGATCCTGACAGCTGGTGAGATAAACAGATCTCAGGACAAATTCTACCCAGACACGGAGTCAGGAGGTCACTGTTTTTAAATTATTCCCTAACATCCTTTCTACCACAAGCGATCAACCAAAGCCTACCCTGGTCATTCTGTAATTCATTCTGAAAGGGGAGTACTTGCCAATTAGATGGGAGACATCCACTGACCGCTTCGGGGGAAAATATCTCCATTCTGAAGGAAAAGAAGCCGAGAGAGTAGCTGTTTTCTTCTTTTAGACACAGCCATACCTGGATATGACTTTCTGACCTGGTTGAGGTCAACTTGCTCCAGGCAGAAGAGGAAACACAGAACGCAACCAACAATAAACAAGTTGAGAACCTGGAAGAGGTCAGATAACAAAAGGCTTCCTATTAAGGCTGCCAAGTGGTCTCTCATCTGAACTGGAAGGCTTCTGAGAACGAGAGGAGATACTGCTAAAAATAAGCTGGCGCAGAGGGCAGAAAATGGACAACCCTGGCTATATGTGATGCCACAGAACCTGGGAAGCCAATGCCGGGGCTAGAATTAGGGCAAAGCTGGAGGCACAGTCAAAATGAGATAAGTTAAGAGAGGGTGGTGTGGGTGAAGTGAGGCAGATTACAACAATGTTGAAGAGCAAAATAATCATAATCTTAGCTGTGATTTTTAAATATGATTAAATATAATTAAAATAAAATAATAATCTTAATAGCCAGGTAGATGACTGTTTGGTCTGAAAGGATGAAATCAAGAGGTTCTAAGACGGCACACAGGTCCATTTTCGGGGACTGGGGGAACATAAACATCACCTCACTCTGGGATGTTCTAGGCAGCAGAATCTCTGAACACTATGAGACATACAGCTCCCTGGACCTGCTCAGTAGCCATAGGTATGAGGAAACCATCTTAATGTAGGAAGACAATTGGAAGTGACTGGGTTCATTCCCTTAGTATTTCTACATGGGATTAAGAATGAAAGGATAAGATTAGCAGCGAGGAGTCCAACAGGTACTGTGAGCACAGAGAGAGATTGGGGTAACGGACTATAATGCATACGAAGCATAGGATACAGCAAGGAGAGAAAATCCTGCTCACACTGCCAAGAGCTACACCATGCCTGCATTTCCCATCTCACCCATGTCGTGGTTAGTCAAATCATTCTTAGCACTCAGGGCATCTGTGATCAGACCCATTAGAGACACGCTGTAGTCTACATTCCTAGACTCGGGACTCACTCATGAGAACATGATGGTGATGCAGCCGGCACTGCAGAAAGCACACCTGGAATAAACACATTCCCACTGCTGGAATGTCTTTCCTTTCCTTTCTTAGCATTCTTTTCTTCCTTCCTCCCTTCTTTCTGTCCTCCCTTCCCCCTTCCTTCCTTCTATCATTGCCTACTAACCTCTTCCAGGAAGACTACATTTGGCTTTCTGAAAGATGGGCTGCTCCCGTTTGTGGTTTCTGAGACTTCCTAGTTCTGTGTCCCTCAAGGCCCAACAGCCAACTTGAGAGAAGTGGGCCCGTCCATGTGTGGTAAGTACTACGGTGCTCACATTGTGTTCCACGGCACTTGCTGAGGTATGCTGTCTCCAAAAGCATTGAATGAGTTGAATAAAATTGCCAGATAGATTCCCACTAGTTGTGTACTCCAGAATGGGTAAGAGAAAGTAAAGGACTTTAGAAGTTTGAGAGGTCCAGAAATCTGTAGTTTACATCTTCAGTTCACAAACCCTGGTCTCTCGAGACTGACCCACAAGTGTAGCCTAATAAAGAAGACACATTTCCTCTTCAGCATAGGGATGGGTAGCAAAGCCTCGGATTAGAAGAAGGCATGCTGCAGTGGGATACAGGCTCCTGCCACCCAGAGAGGGGCCTGAGTCATCAAATGTTTGCTAAATCATTGTTACATGCAAGAAGCCATCCTAAGCACGTTTCACTTTGGCTGAAACTGGAGATCTCTTCAGTGCCACAGCCATGTGTTGTGTGTCTGTTACATGACAGAAATCTGGACTGTGGAAGAAAGACTCCTCCATAGAATTACTTGACACACAGCACTACCCTAGACATGCCTTTGCTATGACCAAGGAAGGGAGAACGGCCCTTGAGGCAAAATACCCATTGCATTGGCCTCAGGTAAATGCTTTGGGTGCTTAAGGCACCAGAGGAGATTGGGACTGAGTGCTCAGCATGAAAGGCTTTTTCCTGGATCCCATTTTTTTTTTCCAGAAAGTTCTGCTCTAGGAGGAAATTTTCAACGTGCACGAAACCTATACTGGCAACTTAGCTATTTGCTCCCACATAAGGGTACATCTAGCAGGGGATGTGATTCAGTTTGTAGAGTGCTTGCCAGGCATGCACAAAGCCTTGGTCCCAGCTCATCACTGCATAAACAGGACATGGAAGCACACATCAATAATCCTAGCACTCGAGATCCAGGAAGACAGAAGTTCAAGGCTATTTCCAATTACATAGTAAGTTTGAGGCGGCCACCAGTCTGGTATACATGAGTTCCTGTCTCAAGGATACTTAAAATAAAGGCACTGTTAGAGCTTATATGACTTGTTAGCCACTGAAGAATTGCTTCAGTTTTTTATAACGGTTTAATTTTCAATTATTTGTTGTTATCATTAGTGTGTGTGTGAGTAGGGATACTCATGTGCCATGCCTTTTTTGGCATGTTACATTTCTAGAGCTCCCAAGACTACTTTGTGGAGTCTGTACTGCCTGGTTTTGTGTGTCAACTTGACACACGCTAGAGTCATCAGAGAGGAAGGAGCCTCAGGTGAGGAAATGCCTCCATGAGATCCAGCTGTAAGGCATTTTTTCAACTAGTGATCAATGGGGGAGGGGCAGTCCATGGTGGGTGGGGCCATCCTTGGACAGGTGGTCCTGGGTTCTATAAGAAAGCAGGCTGAGAAAGCCATGAGAAGCAGGTCAGTAAGCAGCTCTCCTCCATGGCCTCTGCATCTGCCCCTGCCTCCAGGATCCTGCCCTGTGTGAATTCCTGTTCAGACTTCCTTCAATAATGAACAGTGATGTGGAAGTGTAAGCCGAATAAACCCTTTCCTCCCTATGGTCACGGTGTTTTGTTGTAATAATAGAAATTCTAACTAAGACAGAGTCTGTCCTCTCCTTCCACCTTTATGTGGATTCGGGGTCTTTAAGCTTGCATAGCAAGAGCCTTTACTGGTTGAGCCGTCACTCATGCTCATATAATGAATTACTTAACTTTTGATGACTTATTGTAGTTATTGATAATTTAAAAAGCAATTATCTTACATCTTAATTTTAACTTGTTAACTTAAAATGAATAAGTATAAACCTAATATATACTATCTGTAATTATTACTTATGTAAACTACATGTGATTATATCTTATTTTGCACTAATTTATTTCAGTATTATTCTTAATTTTATTTTAATCTTAGTTGTAGCCATTTAAGTGAAGGGTGATATAAATGATAGTCTATGTTTAGCCAATGCCCCAAATTAAAGATTCCATTGCCTGTGTAAACCTGCTCAACAGTGCAGCCTGTAAGGTAGCATTTAAGTTTTTTATGTGGTTAGCAATAATTTTATGATCTCTGGAGAGAATCGGGTGAGTCACCTTGGACTCAATTATCACAGCCCTAGGAAGCTCATTATTTATTAAATTTTAATTTATTTTAATAAACATTAAGAGCATAACCATGGCTACCATGTGCCAGATACTGTGGTCAGCATTTCATAAGCATCAATCCCAATTCACTTCTCAAGGGGGGAAATAGCCTTATCTCAGGGAACTCTCAGGATTGCTGAGAAAGCTGCACTTCAGTCTTGTTTCTAGAACCAATGTAGTTGAGGAAATTATGACTGAAGACTCACGATCATGTGTGGCAGGATAGGTGAAAAGTAACTGAGCGGAAGACCAAGTCTTCATGGGTCGTGCAGTAAAATCACATCATGAGTTTACTTCAGGAGCAAGATAGGCAATCCTGAGACCTTCTTGATGTGGGAGTCCCCTCTGTGTGTTGCGTGTATTAGCTAATGAATAAAGAAACTGCCTTGGCCTGACAGGACAGAACTTAGGTAGGCAGAGAAGACAGAACTGAATTCTGGGAGGAGGAAAGCAGAGTCAGAGAGATGCCATGGATCCACCGGAGACAGATGCTGAAAATTTTACCTGGTAGGCCACTGCCATGTGGTGATACACAGATTAATAGAAATGGGTTAAATTAAGATGTAAGAATTAGCCAATAAGAAGCTAGAGCTAATGGGCCAAGCAGTGTTTTAATTAATACAATTTCTGTGTGGTTATTTCAGGGCTAAGCTAGCTGGGTGGCCAGGATGAACAAGTGCACCCTCCTCCTACAGGGCATCTGAGTTGTTTAAGTCTCATGTTCCGCTCCTATGGATTCTGACAAGTACGGATAATGTGAACCCTCTAGTTCCACTCTCTATCAGAGCATTTATCAACAAACTCTTCCGAAAGTACATCCTACCCGGACTTTAGTCTTAGCTCAAAAGCTAATTTCCACTGCTAACTTGATTGGCTGAAGAAGGCTCTAGGATTCAATGAGGCAGACCTGGGTGTGTCTATGGGGCTTTTCCAGAGAGATTTAGTTGAAGGGGAAGTGCCACTTTAAATACAGATGGTGTCTTAGTTAGGATTTCTATTGCTGTGAAGAGACACTGTGACCATGCCAACTCTTATATAGGAGAATTTTAATTGAGGTGGCAGCTTACAGTTCAGAGGTTTAGTCCATGATCATCATGGCAGGGAGTATGGTGACTGGGAGCATGGTGGCGTGTAGGCAGACATGATGCTAGAAAATTCTCCGTCTTGCACAGACAACAGGAAGTGAAGTGGGACACTGGACTTGAGCATATATGGGACCTCAAAGACCACCTCCACAGTGATATGCGTCCTCCAACGAGGCCATACCTACTCCAACAAAGCCACACCTCCTTATAGTGCCTCTCCCTTTGGGGCTTGTTTTCTTTCAAACCACCACAGAAGGCACCATCACACGGGCTGGGGTCCCAGTCTGAATAAACAAGGAGGAAGTAGAAAGCCTTCTGACTACCTGCATTCATCTCTCTGCTTCCTAATCTGCCCATGATCTCTACCCAGTGCTCTCTCGGCCATGATGGACAGTCCCCCTCAAAGCCTTAGCCAAACAAATCTATCTCACCCAAGATGCTTCCTTTAGATATTTGGTCAGAGTAATGTAAAAATTAACACATACATATTAAAAAGTCCCATTCTCCCTTGAAGATTACAGCTCAAATAAAACCCCAAGATTCCCTCGGAAAATAAGATGTTCTGACCTTGGCCAGCTCTACATTAATTTGAATAGAACAAATCAGAACAAAAAAGAACAAAAGGGACCTGCAGAAATTACTCCCCACTACTACCAGAGAGTCAACTACATCTGCAGGACAGCATGAGCACCAGCTGTGTTAAAGGCTACAGAACCCGGATGAAGGCAAAGAGGAGGCTCAGGATCAGGCATTGAAAGGGGGAACATGGATGCTTGCTTACTCTAGGAAGCGCTAGCCACAACAGTACCCACATGATCATTACTTCTGAATCATTACTAGGACTTGAGTCTGGAGAGACAGCCAGAATTTCGAGATGTCCTCTGGGTGGGCACAGTGGGGAAACAGTACTCCCGAGTGCATCCTCCACTCTTCCCCTAGCCACCCCAGTGAGCAGCATCAGCATGGTGCACGCGAAAACCGACTACCCAGCAGGGAACACAGACCGGAGTTTCCCAAGTAAGAATCTGCCAGTAACTGACCCCAATCCCTTAACCACAGCTCAGCCATCCTTTCTGTACTCAGTACCTCCCTCAGGCCCTATTGACCTATAGCCTGGGTTCTAATCATCTGATCCAGAGGCTGCATGGTAAGGGTGACCTCTGGTGGCTAAGACACACCCCAGAACTTGCCACCCATCGTCCTGGGCTATTCCACAAGTTCCATCACCAAGAGGCTGCTATCATGAGTGGATCTGTTCTGGAGTGGTCTCTTTGTCTGTTTTGGTGGGCTAAACTTTAAATTATCTCCACTTAGTCTTCCTCTTCACCTTGGATGTAGAAATCTGGACGCCGTCATGGGCAACCCACTTTCCGGTATCAGCTTTGTCTTTGTCTTTGCACTGAGCAGGTAGCTATGAAAACAGCCTTCCCTTGTCTGCTGTTTCTTCTGACCCCGAGTGGTTTATTTTAGGCATATTTAAGCACAGAACAATTTGGTGAAAACTTTCTTGGTCATAATTAACTCATTCCTGTGTGAATGCTAAAACATAGATAAATCTTGAGGAACAAAGTTGGTTAGTTAAAATGTGACTACATCAAAAATCTTTGTAAAGTCCATGTGACACCTTCCATAAAGACAGGTTCTATAGATCAACTGAGAAAACAGGGTTCTGATAAGGGTCTTGGGGAGATTCAGTGTAGATCTCCACCACATAGTCACCAGGCTAGGCATCAGGACCACTCCTCGTCTTCTGGGGTTTAACAAGTTATATGTGTGTGTAACATTCCAGGATCCTTTGTTCTTATCTGAGTGCAGGGACACATTCCGTCTTCTACAGAATCTGGTTTTATTCAACCAACCCCAACCCATATGGATCTGCCTCATTCCTTTCTTAAACGCTTGTTTTATAATACTATGACTTTTATTGTATTTTATGAAAATGACATCATTCTTTGTCCAGCATCCTAAAGACTGGAGAAACATGCTTAGGTTCTTTGTATTCTGCTGTGACTGGACAAAGAAGCTGCAGTGAACATTGCTATGTTGGCCTAAAATTCCTTACCTGCAGTTCCAAAGTCCGAACAGCTCAGAACGCTGGATAGCTTTCAAATGTTTGGCATACTCCTTTGGCAGCTAAATTCAAGCTGAGCCGCTGTGAGGCTATTTATAGTTTTATAGAGCTTTAATGTGAATTCACGCATCTTTTTCGCTGACACACAACTGGCTTTGATTACAGGTTGTTATCCTAACTTCCTCTAGGGCAGTTACAAAGCATACATAATGTGTGCACCAGCTTATCCTTTCAAAGTACAAGCAGTTTTAATTTTCAAAGCATATTAGCACCAAGAGTTTCCAAAAGGTGACAGTAACCCTGACACTCTGTATTTGTTTGAGTTATATCTTTAGGATACATTTAGAAAGTAATGGCTCATGCCCTTTAATTTCTGATAAACACTGGCAAATTGTCCTTCAGGCGTTAACTTGCAAGTATAGACAACAATGGCATGAGAAGGAAGCATATTTATTAGTGTAACAATGTTCTAAAATTAGAAAAACATGACAGAGCTTCAGTAAACTCTAGCCTGGTATTCTAAATATTATTCCAAATTAAGATAAATTGTAGCTTTTTAAAATTTTGGCAGAATAAAAAAAATCAACTGAGCCAACCAAAATAGCATGATTCTTTTATTCATATAAACACTTGTTCAATCAATTGTTCATACATTTATCAAGAGCCTCGTAAATGCCAGCCATTGATTGAACGCTATAAATCTGAGTCAGAACAACAAAAGGTCTTGGAGCTGGTCTTTTGGTATGTCAAAGGACAATAAGCAAGAGAAACAAGTACAAATTTTAGATAAATAAGTGATGTTTAGACAAGAGCTTCATTATTTATTATATAGATAATGTCTCTTATTATCAAAGGTTGAAAATCAAACAGGAAATGGTAAGATAAATGAACACACACCTTGACACAAAAATAGGTGATTTCTAAAGCACACTCCATCAATACAAGGAAAATAAAAGTAATTCAACACTGATATATGTCTCTCAGAGTAAAGGTTTCAAATGTGGGCTGGGCTCCTATAGGTTGGATGGGAGGGTGCACTCCAGTTTAGCTTGGAGAGGAGCGGGAAAAGGAACCTGGGCAGCAATCTGCTCCTAGATGCCTATTGGGAGCCTTTTAGGGTAAGAAGGGAAGCATTTGGTGATATGCACAGATTTTAGTTTTATCACATCTTTATACTCCTTCCCCCCAAAAAATTAATGCTTTTTAATTTGGGATTCTGTTTTTAAGATTTATTTTTATTTTTATATGTATGAGTATTTTGCCTGCATGCATATCTGTGCACCACTTGTGTCTGGTGCCCACAGAAGCCAGAGAGAACACAAGGTCCCCTGGAACTTGAGATGTTCGTGAGCTACCATATGTGTGCTGGGACGCGAACCTCGGTTTCCTGGGAAAGCAGTCAGAGCTCTTAAGTTCTGAGCCATCTCTCTGGCCCTCCTGTAAATGTCTTATTTTGTTTTTCAGAAGGTTGATAAGGATGGTAAAACCTGAGGTCCATGATGAAATGTTAGATTCGATCAACTATCAAAGACCTCACTGAGGCGTGAAGAAAACAAAACAGCACCAACTAAAAGCTTCAGTTGACAACTATCATGTACAGCGTGCCTGCCCAGGGATCACCCGCAAGGAGAAGATGGACGCAACAGCCCTGAATTCAATGTGCCCCAGCATGCAAAACAAATAAATAATATATATTAACAATAAAATTCATTCAAAATTTTGAAATAACTAAAACCAGAAATGGACTCAGAACAAGAAAAACTGACTGAACACAGGAAACAGAAGAGTGGGGTTATAACAGAAATGAAGACCGATAGGAAGATGAGAAATATTGTTTTCAATAGCGAGGTGTGGCCTTCCCACATGACACCTGCCGGGAAAGCATCCATGAACTCTGTAGAAGGTACAAAGAGAGCAATCCCCAGTGCTCTAAGGAGGAAATACGAGCAGGCATGGTGCTCCAGGCAGATCTGATCCTGGGTCATAAACAAAACTCAAAAAATCTCAGGCAGAACTAGGACTCAATGCACTCTGACAATACCAAGCTGAAACTAGAAAACCCCAACAGACTACACCTAGAAGCCAGTACCAGCTCTTACAAGAATTACTTCTATGTTACAGGTGTTTTGTCTGCATGTATGCCTATGCATCTTATGCATGTCTGGCATACACGGAGGCCAGAAGAGGGCACTGGATCCTCTGGAACTGGAGTTACATATGTTTGTGAGCCACCAGGTAAAGCAGGGAACCGAACCTGAGTCCTCAGGAAGAGCAACCAGTACTCTCAACCACTGAGCCATCTCCCCAGCCAGGCACCAATCTTTTAAATCTCTAAAAGTATCAACATTAAATAACTTCTAATAATTCATAAAAGAAAACTTCAACAGAAAGTAATAAAATAATCTAGGGCTAACAGGAAGAAAATAAAAGGCAGCATGTCAGTAAACATGAGATCCAGTTATACCGCGCTGAGAGGGATATTTCTGTCATTAAATGCGCATAACTAAACACTTACACCTGCCATGAAGAAAAGCTTTCAAATAAATAACCTAAGACTTTATGTCAAGAAACTGGAAAAAATGGTTTAACCCAGTGAAAGCAAAAAGAAGACAATTAAAACAAGCAGGGCTAAAATCTATATATTAAGAAACTGGGGAGAAAAAATTCAGTGAGGCAGAAAACACCAGCAAAATGGAAAACCTCCTGCACTACAGACAATAAGAGAGATCAGCATCAAGAATAAACCAGAGGGAGTTACTAATCCAGCTGGTAACAAGAAAGAGATAACTTGCTGTTTGTAAGTTGACAACACTGCAAAAGGACATGTTTTTCCAAATTCACCAATAACCCAAGCCCAAGCTATGCCACCCTCTCAAGGCCAGTTTAGATTAAGACTACCCAGCCCCAGGGCCTAGAATCCTCCCCATTCCATCCTGCAGTGTCCCATGCTGTCTCCGGGAAATGCTTGGGGAACAGAACTGACTGTCAGAAGGACCATGGTCAGTCAGTGCCCTACACGGTGGGGGTTTGAGGGGGGGCTCTGAACCCCCACGCTCTGGGTTTCTGATCTCTAAGGAACATATCATTCTCTAGCAGAATGAGGATGTTCACAGTCCACACAGATCATCAATTCCCTCCTCACTGCAAACCCGTGAGCAACAGAGCAAATAAGTTTCAGTTCACATGTGAGTTCACCATGTAGGAGGAGCCTTTTCCAAATGGGAGTTCTTAGCTTAGCTCCACCCTCGTTTCCCAAAGATGGGGGAGGGGAAGGGGCGTGCACTCATCCTCACCTGTATCTTTACAAAAAATCTTGGTCAACAAAATTAGAGAAGCTCTACTCGGTAAATTTTCATAGCACAAGCTGTCGGAAAAGTATATTAATATATCATTTTTTTTTACTTTTATTCAAAATTTTACCAACTTTCTTATATCCCAAGTAATGGAATGGCTTTATTTATGGTAAAAATATCTAGTAATCTTTAGCATTCTGACTCATACCACAGGACACTCAGCTGTGGCTCTTTCAGTTTTATAGAGAAAAGGATTTGGAAAACTTATCATCTGATACACACAAATGCACTATCTCTTCCTACTTCCACTGTGCACCAGATGCCAGCACTAGGCCTCATAGCAGTGTCTCGGACTTTTCTGTTTGTTTGTTTTTACATTTTATTGAAATGTGAATAAATAATTTTTGCTATAAATTTAATTCCATTGAAATACAACCACGAAGATAAGCTTTTCATAACTAACATATCTGCATGCTACTGAAGACCAAGTTCACTGTGGCCTCCACTCCCTGATAAAAAACAAGATGCTTCGAAAGAAAAGAAATAATGCACGTGGCCCAAAGCGTTCACACTTTGCTCCTGAGATTGACTGTAGGCAGTCACGTGGGGACTGCTCAGTGGACGATCATGTAAGATTATCTGAAGCAGCACATGAAGAAGAAAATAATGAGGGTGGGAAAACAACCATAGAAGAAAGGAGAGGAGAGGAGAGGAGAGGAGAGGAGAGGAGAGGAGAGGAGAGGAGAGGAGAGGAGAGGAGAGGAGAGGAAAGAGGCATTGCCCCCTCCTTGCCAGGACTAAAAGAAGGTTCAGGCTGTACCTGAACCCAATCACTCAAGTCTCATCTACTGGGCTCCAGGTGACAGAATGTTGTATGCAGATGCTGTGCAGGAAGCCTCTAGCAATTCTAAAAAGACACTGTTCTGGAGGGCATTTATTTGGGTCCTCTACTTTGCCCAGCCTTTCTCACATGTGTGTGCATGCCTGCACACATGTGTGCACACAGAGTCCTGGAGATCATTCTGAAAGTTAGGCGCGGAGATCATCATGGCTTATGGTTTACGACAGATATGTATCATCCAGCACGACGGAAAGTCACGTGCCCCGGAAGGTATAGAAGGTACTGGATGCTCAGGAGAATGTTGCCATCAGCTGGGGTGATCTGATTTTTCCATGGTGATCCTAACATGTTTTTCCAGTTCCAGTAAAGTTTGATAAAATTTTTCAGCGGTGTCTTCATCTATGTCCATCTGGAAAACAAGCACAAACAGAAATGACTACAAGAGAAAAATAAAACAAACCACATAACAGCAAAGGGAGGGCGTCCATGCATACGGAAGCTAGGAAGGGGCAGAAGGGACCATTCAGGGACTGCTGGGAAATATTGAAGCCATAAATGCTCATGTAAATTCAGCACTCACCAAACATCCCACTGCCTGCAAAGATATGAAGTGTGAGTGTTTTACCTACTGTCTCCTAGTACCTAAGCAAGTACTAAAGGAAACGGGGGAGAAAGGAAATCTAGAGTCTGTAGTGATGTTTCACTTCTATTTTAATAAATAAAGACTGCCTGAAGTTCAGAGAGTAAAACAGCCCCACTGGTCAGCCTTACAAACCAGGCAGTGCTAACACACACCTTTAATCCCAGCTGCCAGACTAGTGTGCCATAAAAACAGAGAGGTAGTGGTGCACACCTTTAATCCCAGCCCTATAGAGGCAAGACAGGAGGAGACAGCTCTCACACACAGTATCATTCTGAGATTCCTGGAAGGAGGATCGCCATTTCAGACTGAAGTAGATATAAGAGCCAGTGGCAGGCTATTTTGCTTTCCTGACCTTCAGGTTGAACCCAAATATCTGTCTCTGGGTTTTTATTAATCATGCTACAAGTCTGAATTTCTATAGATGCTCACCCCGTCCAAAGTGCTTCTATGTGTAAGAAATAGGAGACTCTATCTAAGTCACTATTATTTTGCATTCCTGTTCTTCCTGCAGAAAATCTTGCTTGAAACTTATAAGAAGAACCACTTTCAGCTCCTACAATCAGGCTATCTTTTTTTCCAAGTCAGTAAAAGAGGATAGTCTTAAAACTGAAAGACTAAGGACTAAGGAAACATCTTAACAATTTGGATGTAACATTTATCCTCATTTAATCCTGTTAGTTCTTCATTTTGAAGCTGGAAATGTTACGGAACTCACCTGTCCAATCTCATCTTTGTTTTTTAAATTAAATTCATTCCTCAATAATTCTGCATTTTTATTACACTCATCCCACCCTCTCTTATGCCCCACCCCCACTCCTCCCTCTTCCTGCTTTCACATCATTTTGTCTTTTTGTGGTGACAAACTGGGTTTAAGGGTCCACACGTGCCTGGGTGTGCCTGGGTGAGGAGGTCACCGCAGCAGCAGCACGGAGGCTCACACACCACTGACAACAATGGCCTGCCCACTTCCAAGATCTATCCCTAGGTCCCCTTATCGGTTAGCAGAGGGGAGAGCAGATTTCTCCCAATGAATCAAAAGCTAAAATATTTTCTCCAATGAATTTTGTTGTAATTGGGGGAGAGGTGCATGTTGTGTTCCCCAGCCGCCAGCCAGCCGTTGGCCCACTCAGCTGCTGGCCGCCTGCACCCGAAAGAACCACAGGAGAACCACAGGAGAACCCGAAAGAACCACTGCCTTGCCCATTATCTCTAGCCTTTTCTTGGCTAGCCCTCACCTCATAAACTAACCCATTATAAAAGTCTGTAAGTCACCACGACGTGGTGACTTACTGGACGGTCCTAAGGTACCTCCATCTCCGATGGGAGCCTCATGGCGTCTGGCTCACTTCCTTCTCTCTTCCCAGAACTTCCGTTCTGTCTACTCCGCCCACCTAAGGGCTGACCTATCTTACAAGCCAGGCAGTCTTTATTTAACCAAAGCACAGAAATAAAGACGGACCCTCCTACGGAATTTCATAGAAAATTATATGAAATGTCTGGGTTTGTAAAATTAAACATTTTCTCCCCTTAATAAGTAATCACTCCCTGTAAGATTATAAGACAGCAAATTTAAATAATTTAAATAAACTCTGAAAGTCCTAAAGTGAGCTTATTAAATTGTAACAGAGTTTCACAAAATATATCATTTTGGATGTTAAGAATCAGTAGTAACTCAATTTGAGTTAAACAAAAAAAAAAAACCCAACTCAGAGCAGGGAGGTGGCGGTGCTTATCTTCAGTCCAGAAGTCAGGAGGCAGAGGCAGGCAGACCTGCGATCCGCCTCCGCAGGTCAACCTGGTTAAGCAGCCAGTTTGTGTGGCTGATTTTATGCCGTTGTGACACAAACTATGGTCATTTTGAAAGACGGACCCTCAGTGAAGGAAAATGATCCACGAGATTGGCCTGTGGGACATTTTCTTGGCTGGTGAGGCATGTGGGAGAACCCCGCTCACTGAGGGCAGTGGGATGACGGTCCTGGGTGCTATCTTCAGAAAACAAGGTGAGCAAGCCACCGGGAGCATCCAGTAAGCAGTTCTGCATGGCCTCTGCTTGTGTGCCTGACTCCAGGCTCCTGCCCCGACTTCTCTCATGAAGGACTGTGATGTGGAAGTGTAAGGTGCTTAATGAGCCCTTTCCTCCTCAAGTGGCTTTTACTGCAGCGTTTATGACAGAACAGAAGCCCTAACTAACTGTCAGCGTCATGGGTCCGGAGTATCAGACTGGCAGCATCTTCCACATGACAACACAAACCAACTTACCTTTTGACCCTTGACGTAATTAGTTCCGAAGCCTGTGGTGAAGCTCAGGTATTTGGTCAGAGGGTTGAGAGACTCGGGTTTTTGGTGGAAAAGCCACACCTGGAAGGATAAAACACGTCAGTGACATCGCTCCTGCCCCAAGCAAGTGAGATTTGCCATCAGTACTTTACAGAACTCCACCATAAACTCGCAAGAGTCCTCTCAAAAAGCAGCAGCAAATCTAAGGATCTTTGGAAAGTGCTGTCATGTTCTGAAGGGAGACTATAAGACAGCCTGCTTCACAGTAGACTCTGAGAGCTAACCTAAGCAAAAACAAAACAAAAAACCAAAAACAACACCACTCATTTCACCCACCTTCTCCCTTAATTCCCATATAAATCCATGTCTCATGCACTGGTTAATTCAGTGTCATTGTCTGCCCACACCACAGCAAACCACAGGTCGCTGGGATATTATCAGTGAGGAGATGCACATGTCCACAAGATGTACACAGTATAAAAAAGAAGTCGTCTTTCCTTTCCTATTTTGCAGCCACTTAGCTTACATCTCTGGGAGTAACCTACTCTTCTAGCATGTGTGCTCACGCCAAGAAATATCTTCATTGAGAAACTCATCCTTCTCTCTTAAATGGAAGCATAACACCCAGAGGTTTTCTCTTGAACAACAAACCCACACATTGTCAAATCTGTGTATACTGAGCTGTTTCGTTTGCTTTTGAAAGCACGGCATCCCATCTTGGGCATGAGCTGTAATGTAAATGTTCGGCTTTTAATTAGATATATGCAGCAGACTGCAGTCTTTATGACCAAACTAAACCATGATGGATGATGAGTACATCTATAGAAGTAATGCGAAAGATGGAAGTCCTCGGTGAAAGGCATGCCTTTAATACCTGCCTCACCCTGCCCTTGAGTCCTCCACAGGAGCTGTGCAATGCACAAGCGGTCTCATTTCCTTATCACCAGCCACCACAGCCCTGGATCAGATGTCCTAAGCTTTGCTCATCTGAGCCGAGCTCTGAATTGTAGATTGAATCTGCACTTCTCTCAGCATCACTGTGATGAAGAATCTTTTCACATGACTGAAAATGTTCAGAATCTTCATGTCTGACTTTTTTGCCTGTGACTCTGACAAGTAATGTCTTCCCTTTGCTGGGAGTCTCGATTTGCTAAGAAAATTCTTACCTTGATCTAACACAGAGGTTTGTATTCTGCATTGTGCTTTATTTATAGTGGACTTTGGGACCATGCTAAATTTATTTTAATTGCCACTCTTTTAGAGTGTCCACACTTAGATAAGCCTTCACATTCTGAAATGTCCCATAAATTCCCCACATTTTCTTCTAAGAATTTTAGGTTTTAATTTTGACCTCTTCACCTATCTAGAACATTGTTTTGGTGGAAGGCAGGAAATAAGATCATAAACTCCCTTTAGGCTACATCCTTGCTAAAAAGTGCATCTTTTCCCTCCAACTCTGATTATTAGCACACACTAAATCTCTGTACGATTAAGGACCAATTTCTAAACTTTCTATTCTGTGCCACTGAGCCATCAGATTGTACTTGTTATTGATTAAGCAATTGCTGAAATATTATGAGTCTCTGCAATGCCCCTGCTTCCATCCACTGCTCTGATTCTCATTTTATATAAAATAAAAGCCTAGATGGATGAAAAACATGCTCAAGGGTTCCAAGCCAGGAACTAGAGAACATGGACTTGAATGCTAACCACAATTCTGACATCCTCATGTTTGGCCTATGCCTTAGCTGAAGCTCAAACGCCCTTCCTGAGGAGGCAAAACCTACACAGCCATTGAGGGAGACCTAACTGCCCACATGATGCGCTACCATCCCATCACCCACCCCCCACCCCCGCCAGCATCTCCAGACATCGGCGGGTGACCTTTGGGATGATGCCCTTCTGTTCACTTACATTTCAGAAAATTATAGCAAGATCACCATGGATTTTGTCTTAACATTTATTTTTATTCTATGGGTTATTTTTTCTGCATATATGCATATGTCTACAGAGGCATCAGAACTCTTGAAAGTGGAGCTACAGTTGTGAGCTGCCATATGACTGCTGGGAGCTGAACCGGGTCCTCAACAAGGCCAGCAGTACTCAACATTGAGCTGGTTCTCCAGCCCTCCACAATGAAGGTTTTCAACTGCGATGCTAGGATCCTGGTGCTCATTCTATCCAAACTGCCTGGTACCTCAGAGCCCAGATCTACCTCCACTCTAATCAAAGTCAGTTCTGACGACACCAGTCCCAGTGGGTCCCATATTCCCCACCCAATGACAAGATGTCTTGCTTTCTTGCCTATTATATGGATTCATTACTTTCACAAACTTAACTTTAAGCTACTTAGTAACAGAGGACTTTTCCCTTCTAAATATATCCCACACCACTGATGCTCAGTACATATGTGACCCCAGACAAGCCTTTCACACCACAGATGTGCAGAATGAGAAATCGCTCAAGGACTACACATGTATGCTTCTTATATCTTAGGAGCTATGCCATACAGTCTAAAAGCACTTGTTTTCACAATCAATTTGTGTCTACACAAGAAAGTTTTTGATTCTTTAATGCTTATCATTCCCTTCATGTTTCCCCCAAACTCAATTTGGTCAAGATTTAAGAAGCAGTCAAGCCTGGACCGCACAATACTAGCCCCCAAGTTTCTAGGGTAAAAGTCAGGACTCAGTAGATTGAGTACCACCTTTTAGAACTAAGACAACAGGATTCCAATGAGAGGGCATGAAGAACAGATGGGTGAGCATCCTGAACCACAAGTAGAGCTTGTCTGTGGAGCTCTGGGGTTCTGAGTAGCTTAATAGTAATGCCTGTCCTGGATGAGGAAACACACACAGCCCACTGTCAGGCATCATTCAAGAAAATCCTATTTTCCTAATAAGATCCTCTTGTACCTTGATCCTCTAGTACCAGGATAGGAAGAAAAATCTTTACTTTTTTTTCTTTAGATGTATTTTATGTGGACGGGTATTTTGATTGCATGTATGTCTGTACCACGTGCATACCAGATGCCTGTGGAGGTCAGAAAAGGGTGTTGATCTCTTGAAACTGGAGTTAAAGACAGCTATGCCATATGGGCCTTGAAAATCAAAATGGGCCATCTACAAGAACATGTGTTCTTAACCACAGAGCCACCTGCCGGCTCCAGGAAGAAAACTCGTTACATAAGACAAGAGGGCTTGTTGCCTCCATGTTTGTCCCACAAGGCACACCTCCCCCATGGGAACTCACTCACTAGTCCTGCCACCTCTCCTGCAGCTCCTGGTGCGGCTTCCTTCTGTAGAAGCGTGTTGTCTCTAGTCAGCTATCTAACGTCACAGCAGATGTTAATTGTCAAACTCCTGATATCTTGTGTGTAACACAATACTTACCTTAGTCCCAGATGGAACTTGCTTGTCCACAGAGCTTGTTCCCTTAGAGCAGTGGTTCTCAACCTTCCTAAAGCTGCGACTCTTTAATATAGTTCCTCATGTTATGATGACTCCAACCATAAAATTATTTCGTTACTACTTCATAACTGTAATTGTGCTACTGCTATGAATTATAATGTAAATATCTGATATGTGACCCCTGGGAAACAGTCATTAGATCCCAAAGGGATCGCAACTCAGACGTTGAGGACCACCGCCTTACAGCCTTTACCCTGACACTGCTCACTGCCATCAGGAACGTGTGCCTTCCATCACTAAGCCATTTTGTAGACTATGAAACTCTAATAACATACCAGCGCTTCTGCTCCATTGTACGGTGTCAAAGTGAAAGCGTTTGCAAAAAAGCGAATCTGATAAAAAGAAAACAATGGTTGTTACGTGGCTATCTAGAGCAGTAACGAAAAGTAAGCTTTTCTCACTTAGATTTAAGAAATAAAATTTGCATTTATGATTACTGTATATCAAAAGCGTCGAGCCAAATGGAAGTCTGCCACTTAGAGTTGAATTCTTAATATTTCATAACCCAGAATTAAAAAAAAAAAGTGTTTACCACTTACCAGCCATATCAGTGGCAGAAGCAATGTCCACACAAAGGGCGGCAGAATTCCATATGTCATATTGGTCAGTACTACCCCTGGGCACATCACACTGGAATACAGACCCTGGGAACACAGGAGAGTCGCACTGAGATTTTCATTCAACGCATATTGACTCAGTTCGTGGATACCCGTTAATAAAAGACACACACACAAGCCTGGAAAACAGGGAATGGAAGGTTTGCACTCTCAGCTGTCCTTGTCGCTTAGTAGGGCCATTTAAGTCTAAAATCACTTACTAGGACCAGGAAGCAAAAGTTATTAGCAAGACGAAGTCTATTCTCAAGACACTTATAGTTTAAAGAAAAGCCAATCTTGATGATGGGAAAGGAAAGTGGGGGCCTGATTACCAAGATTTCCTATTATTGGCTTAATTAAAGATCAATTCATCACTCCCAATAAGTATATAATGGGCTTACTCAGTTTAATTCTTGCCTTCAACTAGCTTCTGATTAATTAAATACAGTTGCTAAATTTAAAATATATACTGTTTCCCTAAAGCAAAGGTTCTCAATCTGTGGGTTACAACCCTTATGGCAAACTTCAACCTCAAAAACATTTATAATACAAGTAATAAACAGTAACAAAACTATAGTTATGAAGTAGCAACAAAAATAATTTTATGGTTGAGGGTCATCACAACATGATAAAGTTATTAAAAGTGTCACAGCATTAGGACAGTTTAGAACCACTGACCTATAGGCACATAACTGAGTTGGATGCTCTTGGCATCAGGAGGAACAAAGACCTTCAACTCAAGATCTAGCCAGGTCCTTAGTCAAAGACTGATCACTATGTAGGATCTGTCATATACTTGTGTGTATATGTTTCCATTTATATACACACACACAAACATATATATTATATGTATATACATATACATATATATGACAATATATATGGATCTATAAAAGAAAGCCTCAATTAACACAGGGACTATGGTAATAAGAATTACCCTGTGCCAACCACAGTAAGCCCTACAGCTCTGGAATTAATTTTACTACAATTTATATTATTGTTAGAGTGACTAATTTAACTCATTCTTGCAACTTTTAATCTCTTTCTCTCTCTTTCCTGTTAAATAAAAAGTAGGAAATGGACATAAAAAGTAGCTCATTCCTGTAATTCTAGCCCTTGGAAAGAGGCAGAATTTTGAATTTGAGGCTCACATAAACTACATAACAGTTCAAGGCCAGTCAAAATTACACAGTGACACCTTGCCTCAAAAGGGAAGCTGGGTTGCTCTAGGGTTGTAGCTCAGTTAATAGAGTGCGGCCTGGCATGTATCAAACCAGGTGTGATGGTGTCTGAGGCCAGCCTGGAATATACAAGATGCTGAAGAAAGAGAGAGACAGAGAGATAAAACAGAAACCTGTCACCAGAGAGCTGAGGTCATAGCTCAAGTGAAATGGCACCAAGTGCAAAGCCCCAGGTTTGATCCCCAACACCAAATATACTAAAACAATGATTAATTTGTTAAAAAAAAAAGTGTGAAAAATATCATTAGAAATGCTTCAAATGGAATCCGCCAATGTAATTCTTTCTAATTCTTTCTTGGGAATGCGAAAAATAAATCGTGGGCTGAAAACAAATCTGACAAACTTTAAGACACAGCCGCATCAACTTAATCACTCTCCCTCTCTCTCCAAAATGATAAAATTCCACACCTTACTTGACAACTAGATGTAAGTAAAATCCGAGAACTTTTTATGAAAAATGAAATTCAGCTTGACCCCACCTTCTGAAAAGGGAGTGTGAACAGGATTTGGACAGGTTTTAAAGATCTCAAAAATGCTAGATTTCCTTCTTCTAGCATTTTTCTTTCTTCTAGCATAGCTGGACCAACACACGGATTCCGAGCTGCAATGACAACCAGAAAATGCCCATGGGACAGAAAGAATTTGTTAAGATTCTGGACCTGGGCAGTGGTTAAACCACAACAGCGCGGATTTCCAGGTGGTTGTGGTTAGCAGAAGCAGCATCAGGTTATTTTATTTATTTATTGACCGATCAGGATATTTTCCCCTTTCTATAATCTGTAACCTTACAGAAACAGAGTCTTATCATCACCTTCCAGAAGGTTTATGACATCTGGCTGCCTTTCAGTCACTGGCATGACAGAGGCTAAAGGTGTGAGGCTTAGTAGGGAAAAATGTCAGCCTTGAACTCTACTGTAAGCTCTGCCATTCACCAGTCATGTGACCTTTGAGTACATGACTCCACTTCTCCAAACTTAAGAGTTCTCATCTGAAAACTGGAATACTGAAAGCCACCCAACTGCAGCGGGGAAGACATTAAATGCCATCACCGGAGGAGAGTACAGCACTGGAAGTGGTCAGGGGCTGTCTGTTAGCAGAGGTCAGCGTTACTGAAGAACACAGCCTGGTAAACAATCTGCACCTGCCTAGAAGGACAGGCGCTGTTTCTCTCTCCCCTGAGGCTTTCACCAGGAGAGCTAGCGGAAGCCAGCCACGCTCTAGAAATAGCGACTTTGATGATTAACTTCTGGATCTCTGAGACCAGCCTTGCCTTCTGGTTGAAATTCCTGTTCAAAGCCACATTCAAAAGGTCGGTAGCATATTTGGAGGAGCTGTAGGGCTCTGGGCCTTTGCTGTGCTGGATGTCCTCAAGGCTGAAGTTAGATTTCTTGGCATTGCGAGAGGAGGTCCAGATGAGCTGGGAGGGGCTGTCGCTGTGGCAGAGAAGGGGTTCCAGTTCCCGGATCTGAGGGAAGAAAACACAGAACAAAAGGCTTCACAATCCACTGAGGAGCGTACACTAACAATTTAAAACACCTGATAAGATACCCCAAGTCAGGTGATCAAGGCCAACATGGGAAGGTCATAACCTCTGTTGCGGTCATTCTGAGCCAGGCTCTCACTATGCTCTACACTATTCTCTATGCACTGTGTCCACAGGCTGGCTCTGAACTCTCAATCTTCCCGCCTCCGTCTCCCAAGTGCTGGGATTATAAGCATGTGCCAAACATGGCTTGCCTTGGAATACGTATTCTTGATTTGAGGTGATGCGAAAGGAATTTATATTTACAGTCTTTCAAAAAACATTCTGCAGACTGACCATGAGATAATCATCAAGAAATCTGAGAGATAGTCTGTAGCAAGCCCATGAACTGGCAAGGTCCTCAAAAACAAGGCAAGACTGTGAAACTCCCACAACAAAGAACCTAAGGGACCTTGACTATAAAATGAATGTATGTGGTGCCCTGGATTGAATCCCAGAGCTAATAATGAGACTTTAGAAAACTGGCAATTTTAGTATAGACTTTATTTAATTATGTATCAGTACTGTATCATGTATTCTGACAAATGTACTGTACTGACATAAAATGTAAATAAGAGAAACTAAATACAGGATGCACAAGAACTCGCTGTACTATCTTTGCAAAAGTTTTGTAACCCTACAACTATTGAAAAACATTAGTTCATTAAAGAAAAATCTGCCAGCAAAGCTTCCAGACGTGTCCCATGCTGCAGTGGACAAATAAGTTGGACACAATTGGGGAAAACTCCATATATAAAACCAAGTCAGTTACCTCTCTGAACCTGGGGCTCACAAAAAGAATCCCCACTCTTTACAACCACGATGAGTGCCTGCTCAGTATTCTTACATGCTAATCAAACCAGTAACGGATCTGTTTGTTCATTTACTCACGACCCCTAAATTCAGGTTTGTGTTTCATGAACTGAGGTCAGATTCCTAAACCTAACTGAAGTAGAAGTCATTGCAATGACAGCTTTAAAATCCGGTAATTCTGACACACACACCCCTCTCCCCGATGACATGTCTGGCTACATAAAGACATACTAGGATACCTGTGATGACTGTGCCCCATGACCACAGCTCTCATTTGCTTTCCCAACAATTTAACTCTGTAAACCATAGATACATCAAAACTTAAGACTATCAATATTATTAATGAATTAATTTTCTATCATTATCTCCTTTTATTTTAATATTTTTTGTTTGCTTGTTTGTTTTGAGAAAGGGGCTCACACTGTAGCCCCAGATGGCCTCAAGCTTGCAGCAATCCTCCTATCTCAGGCTAAGTGTTGGGATATAGGTGTGAGTCGTCACTTCTCAATTACTGTGCAAGCTGTCCCATAAGAGTGAGCTAGAGGCAACCTCACAGAACACACTAGATAAGTCACACATCTCATGGTGAACCTGCTATACGTGCCTAGAATTGTACTTCCAGGTATGGGCTCTTAAGAAGAAACCATGATAATGAAAAGTCAGCTCGCCATCTGTGTCTAACTACAGCATGCTGACTATCCCGGGCTATCTGTGTCTAGCTACAGCATGCTGACTATCCCAGGCTATCTACCTGTGTGTAACGATAGCATGCTGGCTATACCAGGTTACCTGTGTCTAATGACAGCATGCTGACTATCCTGGGCTATCTGTGTCTAACTACATCTGTGTCTAATGACAGCATGCTAGCTATCCCAGGCTACCTGTGTCTAATGACAGCTTGATGACTATCCTGGGCTATCTGTGTCTAACTATAGCATGCTGACTGTCCAGGTCTATCTACCTGTGTGTAATGATAGCATGCTGGCTATCCCAGGTTACCTGTGTCTAATGACAGCATGCTGGCTATCCCAGACTATCTATCTGTGTCTAATGACAGCATGCTGGCTATCCCAGACTATCTATCTGTGTCTAATGACAGCATGCTGGCCATCCCAGGCTATCTATCTGTATCTAATGACAGCATGCTGGCTATCCCAGGCTATCCTAACAGTGTCTAATGACAGCATGCTGGCTATCCCAGGCTATCTATCTGTGTCTAATGACA
>JAQHUG010000342.1:1613818-1625850 GCA_028555095.1 Dicrostonyx torquatus | reverse complement strand
AAAAATAAAAATAAAAAATAATTTGTCATAGGGAGAACACAACCTAAAAGCAATTGTAACATATTTTAATCTATAGCTGAGTGAGTTGTTTTTTTTTTTTATGTCCCCAAACTAGTCATCTTGGGTTTGTATTATTCAGGGGCTTCTTCTGTTGGGTACCAGAGCAGTGTGGCACACAGTGAGTCTCCCTATCACTGACAATCCTTGATAGATGGGTTGAATGGCAGGTATACCAACTCTATCATTATTTATGCTCCATATAATAAGTGTGTCTCTCCCCTAAACTCTGGCGCTGATCTCTGGTTCTTTTTAGCGTACAGTAGATAACAATGGGTGAAGTGTCTATTGCTCCTATAACAAAGCTCCATTCTTGGTCCTTGTAAACTTTCCCAGAATTGCCTGCCTCTGATTTGCAAACAGGACTAAAGAACAACGGCTGGCTGGCGCTGTGTAGCTTGTCTTGTTTATATTTTTCACCCCTCTTCCTGGAAATAATGCATTCAGTCTGACCCAAAACTAACTCAGGATTTTACCCAGTTCGCCGATGGTAAACAGTCACGTGTTACCCTGGGTAGGCTCCAAGGACTACAGAAGAGAACAGTTTGCAGATATGTGGCCACTTCTTTTTTCAAATGGGGAATAAATATAGAACAATGAATGGAAATTAGTTTTCTTGTTCTCTGTGACTTAACAAAGCCTCTGCAAGTTGCTAATGGAAAGTCGAATGGACATAATTTCCATCCTCATTAGCAACCTGTGTATTAGATACATGAATAACTAGCCTGTGTGTTTGTGTATGTATGGATGCAAATCATCATTCATAGCTTCCTTCAGGCCTTGGCAGTAGGTATTGACAGCAGAATTATATCTCTCTGAACACCTCCAATCCCCTTGTTTCCTTTCCTTCCATCCCAGTTCCACCACTCAGGTACCTGAATTCCTGGTCTTGGGTCCTAAAGTCCCAAACATTGCAGAGATGGAAAGAGCAGTCATGACTATTATGTTTATTCTTGGAGCATTTACACCCATTCTCTTATCTCCTGTGACGAGCTCTGAAAGAAGCGTGCTCAGGGTACCCAGAAATCTGTTCTGCAGGTTGATGTCAAAAGTGTTTGGGGTCGTGCCACCTTAGTCTTTATTGTGAAGCTTGAATCTGGGTGCCAGTTGTCTGCAGTTTGGTTGGTTTATGCTTGTGTTATCAGCTACCTGAGACAGACCATGCCCTCTTTGGATTTAGCAGAGATTTCTGTTTAAAACAAACTCCATAGCAATGACTATAAAGGCTCTCCAGATAGCAAGGCTGTCTTCCAGGCAGACACAATAATGTGAAGCTATAAAATCATAGTTTCTACTGCATTTGGATATGTCAGAGACATAGCTAAGTTAGTTAGCTGTCAACTAATATCAAACAGAAGCCTATAGCTCTTCCCTATGTCTCATCAGATACTGCACAAGCTGTATAAGAAGGAAAGATAACAGAGACCACCAGAACCGTTGCTGCTTAGACAGAAAGGAGGCCCCATCAGTAGCATGACTCTTTAATCTGTTATTTACAATGTATCATCCAACAGACTTACAGAGAATAAATAAAGAAAATACACAATTGGCATCATGTTCTGCTCCTTTTTCTAATACAGAGGATTTTTGTGTATTCTATTTTAGAATAACTATGATAGTTTTAGGCAGAAATTAAATCCATTTGCTGCTTAGCTGTTAACAAGGCACATTATCCACCACAGCCTGTTGAATAAAGCCCAGATGTTGCCTCATCATGGAAGAGTCCACCATACTGCTGCGGAAAGACAGTCCTCAGGAGCAGTTACCAGACATTGGGAAAGAAGAGCTGAATCCTTGAATAGCAAAGAATGATTCAGATGACTAGTGTAGATTGCAACCCCTTGGTATGTTTGCAGAAAAGCTCCCAACTCTCCCTGTTATCTAAACCTCCTTTTAAAGAAAACACATTTGCCCTGATATAGACTGCCTGTGCTTTCCCTTGACAGATGTTTCCTTGACACGCAGTTGTGATTGCAGATCAGCCTTGGAACTTGTATCTGTTCTCCTAGAAGACCTGTAAAGCGACGTCTGTACAAGAAACTAATCAATAGCTTGGTTCAAAAGAGCTAGATTTGGAGCCGGGGTCTACTCTCCGCCTTTGATCTAGAGCCCTGTAAGAACCACCATGCGTGCTGTCTGAATCAGTTTCACCATCACAAGACACAACACCTTCTTCCTTTTTCTTTTTAACAGAAAGGAAGAACCTCTTTGCTTTAACAGAGCACTTCTCCCAAAATTCACACTTGTGATGCATAACAATTTTTCCATACTTTATTCATTAAAAACAAAAAATTCACAAAATATTCACTTGTGTGCTAGGAACTTCATAAGCCACAGACAGTTATTATCACGTAGCCCTTAAGCAGGGCAGCTTTAAAATGTCCAACAGAAAACCCAAAGTCATGATCCATTAAATTAGAATTTCAACTTTTCCGCAGGAAGCTTGAATTTAATTCAGCAGCTGTTACTATATTTAAGGATGAACATTTAGGCAAATGAGACTTCCCCACTACTCTGAAAAGGGTACTTTATCTCACATTAGGGGTTTATATTTGTGTTATAGTCTATCCACAACTATCCCTGCTTCCATTAAGTATCACTTAATTCTTGACCAAAGTCCTGGTTTACCCTAAAGCCTCCTTGTCACTAACAAAACTTCCATTCTTCTGTTTAGAATTTCCTTCTTCCTGAAAGCCTTTTATATCATTAATCTTCTTAAGTTGTTCTTGGATTGTTCTGGGGTGCCAACCGAGGAACTAATCATTTCATATAATTGTTGTGGAAGGCTATGGCCATTCTGGGTCCAGGAATGATGAACATTAATTGAAAGTGAATTCTGAAAATAGGTGGGGTATTGTTCACTGGTGAGTGGGCTTGGTTTCTCTCAACATTTGTAGAATAATATCTAGACTCTTTCATGCTGTATGCCACCAAGGCCACCTTACAAACCAACAGCGGTGATGTCCAGTGCCACCAAGGCCACCTTACAAACCAACAGCTGTGTTGTCCAGTGCCACCAAGGCCAGGTTACAAACCAACAACGGTGATGTCCAGTGAGCAAATGTACAAGGCAGGAAAACTGGTGAAATCCAAGGAAAGCCTAGAGTTCAGTTTTGAAAATGGCTCAAAGCAGACCATGGTTTTAATGGATGAAAATAGACTAAAACATTATCAGCAGGAGGAAACTAGATCCAGGGTGAGCCCACTCTGCACTGATTCTTTTGTAACTTCTTTCAAGTTCCAGAGAATCTGAAAATAACAAGTCTCTGGAGCGTGTGGGACAGCTAACTGCTCACTCCCCAGTCTTTTCCTGCCAGCCTTCTCAGCTCATTAGAGAACACAGCCCAAATCTGCTCAAAATCAAGTCCTTATTAACTACCCAGTTTCCTTCTTTCTTAATTCAGGATCCCAAATAATTCATCAAGTGCCAATGACATTCATCTGTTTCTAGAATATGAAACTTCAGTTAAAAGAATTTCCCAGAGTAGACCAGAATCTGCATCTTGTCAAAACGTTGGGGTCTTACCCCACGCAGCACCCAAGAACATGGGCTTCAAAACAAGGAAAAGAGGACTATGACAGAAAACACCAGACCCATGAATTCAACTTAGGATCAAAGTTATAATAACCAGTGTGCTGCAATTCTCTTCATTTTTGCATTTTGGGATAAAAAACATTATTCTGTCTTCTAGTGTGTGTCCTCAGAGCATCTTTCCCTGTTCCCTTCATCCTGAAACTCCCCTCTTTCTCTTCTTCACTTAAAACACATGGCCTAGCCTCACATCCTGGTTTTCTTGCGGAATGCCTGGGTGGGACTAGACAAACATGTTTCCAATATGACACATGCCTCTGTTTAAAAATCAGACAGGATTTAGTCTTGTCTGACTTACACCTATTATTTCCATGTTTGCTGGGGCCACTCTGGGTCCAGCAAAGATGAACCTTATTGAAAGTAACTACCATAAGCTCCCAAACTCCTAGATCTTGACGTGGAACGCCAAGTCCAGTGCGCAGACAGCTTTGACTTGCTACCAGCACTAGATGGGTCTAGAAGAAACAGGAGCACAAACTGCCTCCTGTACCCACTTCCCCTGAGATGAAAGGGGCATTCCCTGATGGCTACACACATCTTTATCCGTGAGCCATCCCCTTCCTTACCTCTGCCAACATTCCTTCTATACACCTGCTTCACTTTAATAAGTACAGTCTCTCTCATTCAGTTTTTCTTCTTCTACTCATCTGTCATTCTTTTTAAGTTACTTTTTCTAATCTCACCCAGATCTCCTTCAAGGGTTCACTTTCATGTATCAAAAATTGATCTCATGACCTCCACCATCCCTGTTTCTACCTTGCCTGACTTGCCTCCTCCTGTGTCTTCCCATAATCTCTCCTTACCTGTCTTTATGGTATCTTCTTTCTCATCTTCTCCTCATCCTTTCCATTCAGTCATACACACACACATTTGTGTAAACACTTTTTAAAACCACTACTTGCACACTTGCACACAGTCCTCTTTTGTCATACAGTCTTGAACACTCACAGGTGATTTTTCCACAGCCTTAACAATGCATGATCCCCTAAGGACACTCCTTTTGACTCTAGATCACATACATGAGTTAGTGAGATATCTGGTCAACGGGGAAAGATTTGAACATAGATACCGAGGCTATAGATCAATGATAGAACCTCTGCCTAGTATGTGTGAGTTCTGGGTTTGATTACCAGCACTAAAAAAATATATGGACCTGCCTATCAATACATTTGCCATAAAGATATAAATCAAGATATGATAGTCTAAAGGTCATCTTGACATAAATGGTTCATATATATATATATATATATATAATGATCATGAATAACTTCGGAAAACAACAATAACCCACGGTTTCTCGTCTGTTTCTGTTCTCTTTTCTAAAGCCTAGCTTCATTCCTCTAATTTATATTTGAGCTACCTGTTAAGTCTATATGGTAAGCCCTTCCCATCTACCATGTTGGTACAGCTCAACTCTACAAGTATAAATAGAAACTAAACATGTGTCTATAAATCAAAGGTCTCAGTGCCAGAAGGTAGAGCCTTCTTCATACAAAAAAAAGGATAGAAGAAGAAAAGAATAAAAAGGAAAGAAAGAAAGAAAGAAAGAAAGAAAGAAAGAAAGAAAGAAAGAAAAAAGAAAAGAAAAAAGAAGGCAAGAACAGTTCTGCTTGTACACGGTGATACATTTTGGAGAGTTATCTGGAACAGATGAGTCTAGTGATGCAAAGTCAGGGAAATTTCATTTTAAACATGATTTTTAAATAACAGGTAAAGGAGTAAAGTGAATTAGGGACAGAATCCTAAAGAGTATATACCAAGAGTTGTGAAAGAGACATGCCTGGCCCTAGAGATATCAAATGAGATAATGTGTGGAAATTCCTGGGCACTCTAGAGCAGAGACGATGCAGGCATCAGCGTTACTAAAATGCTGTCTCTCAGGATCTCTTTTACTGGCCACACTTTTATGAGCAAGAGAGTAACTGAACCTACATCAGTCACAAACCTAGTTCTCCAGCAAGCACAAAGCAGAGCAGAACTCCAAGAGATTTCCATTTCCAGACCGCCTATTCAATTAACTCATTAGACAGATAAGGAAGCAAATTCAGAGAGACAATGAGACTTGGGAAGATGGAATACTTGGCTTGAGGCAGAGAGAGGGCCAGAGTTCCAAACCCAACACTCACCTACCTCTCCTCCAGTCAATGACCCGAAGTTAGTCTTGGGAAAGACTAAAGCGAAAATAATACAAAAGCACAGGAAAGGGGAATTCGCTTCTGAGAGACCATAGAGCAAGCTGCCTGGGTAGACAACGGAAGCAGACCACAGCTATTTTGTCTCAGCTTGGGAGGCTTATTCGGTAATCTTTTCTTGGTTTTCCTCTACAGGACTTAAGGTTCCTATATTCTAGTTTCCCGATGAATCTGAGAGTCTTTAGAATATGAAAACTTAGGATCTGCTCTTAGACAGCTCCTGTCTGATGGCATATCATTTTCCATGAACCCTGAAACTAGATCCTCTTGCTTTGTTGGCCACCATCTCTATGGCAAAAGCACCTTCAGTAACACTGAATGGCTATCCTTCTATTATCCCATACAGACACAAGTATCCAGTGGCCAAGAACCTCTTTCCTGCATAGTTCTTCTACTAATATCTGAAAGTTTTCAGAGATGAAAGTAGAGACTCGCCATCTCTGGGGAAGCTCATTCTTGCCTGTATGTTCTGATTCTCTCCATATTTTCCCAAATAAAGAGTGAAAATCAGTTTTCCTGTATCTTCCTTTCATGCTCCAAGCCAGCCTGTTGGGAACACTCAAGATGGATCTACTGTACGGTGTCCACAGCATTGGATATTTATGGCTGAGAAGTTCAAATTCTAGCTTCTAGATCACACAGGGACATCACATATCGAAAGAAACGGAACAGGGCAAGATGAGCTAAAGGAGCAGCCTTTAAAATATCAAAGCATCAGGCTTTTACTGATTAAAAAGTCAAGGTATTCCCTAAAGCACACAGGTGAAAATGGTTGAGCAAGAGAACAAGCGAACAACAGAGTATAGCTACTATTCATCCTCCATGGACCTCCTTTCCTATGACTCTGTCTACTGAGAATCCCGGGCAATCTTTCTTTTCTATATATAACTATTGTCCTTCAAGTCTCACAACAGACACTTCTTCCTGCCCATATGACCTGCTTCATAGGCATGCCCTGATCTCTGTCCACGAGTGAAGAAAACATTCATCCCAAAAACCAAGGCAGAGCTTTTTAACTTTTAAGTACATGTCACTCGGTTTGACAAGAGAGATAGAGAGAAAAAGAGACACAGAGAGAGACAGAGAGACAAAGAGACACAGAGAGAGACAGAGACAGAGAGACAAAGAGACACAGAGAGAGACAGAGACAGAGAGACAAAGAGACACAGAGAGAGACAGAGAGACAAAGAGAGACAGAGAGATCTAAGAGCGAGAGTGGGTCAAGTCCAGAGGCCAAGTCAAGAAGACACCCATTAGTTGAGGAGTACCAAGTCCTGCAATTCTTCATAGCTACCAAGTCCTTTCCTTATGCCCAATCTCATGCTTCCCAAGACATTCGTATTCTTCAAGTTTTTCTTTCTAAAGGCATCCTATAGAAAGTGACATGGAAAATATTGTAGGATCTGCACACTTATAAACATAAGCATAACCTTTATAAATTATCTGAGTTTCTAGCCTTTATTATCTAACACTTAGATATATCAAGTAATATTTATTTTACTAAATTTTATCTGCTCTATTTTTTTCTTTTTTAGTTATTTCATGTAAAAAAAAAGTATATATGAGTCAGTGGTAGGGAATAGGGAAGTGTAGTGGAGGAGGCAAGAGACAGGAAGAGGGTAAGGTGAACACTTTTCTGTCTCTTAGGTCCATTAAACATCCAGATGAAGTGGCTTAAACGTGGGTGAGCGGTAGGTCTTATGGGAAGTACCCGGGCCACAGGAACACTGGCAGGCATTGATGGCATCACTCATCCCCTTGTTGAAGAAGCAGAAGGTGTATTTCTTGGAATGATGGCCGGTGTTTGGTCTCTCTTCTCCAACAGCTGAGCATCAGCTTATATACAGAGTCGGGGCAAATGGCTGGTTGAGGGAGATAAGTCTTTGGGAACCAAAAATTAAAAGAGAAATATATATTAAGAGAAAGGAGGTGAATAAATTGTATTATAGCTCCATCTGTGTCCTCAGTACCTCATTGAACTCAATAACTGAAATAGAGCACTCTTATCTACTCTTCCCATCCATGGAGTTCCAGCCCGTCAGCCCCTTTCCCATTTCCATGGTCTTTCCTAGTTCCCTTAAGCAGTATTTCATGGTGGACCATGCTGTGGGCCCTATCTTCATGCTGAAGATGAAAACAATGCAAAGCAAGCTCAGATCTCCAATTTGTGAGCATGAATCTTGGTTGAACCAATACAACAGATATCAATTACATTTGTAATTTCAGCTTCATAAAGCAATTTTGCTTGGAATAAAATTTCAGCCAATGCAGAAATTGGCAGGCAGGTCGCATCCTTGTAACACCTACTATTGTCCTCTGTGTTTCCCCTCCTCTGTATTAGTCTCATTTAGAAGAGATTAGATTGCACTAACACGTGTGGTCACTGTGCCCTAACCCCAGTCTAGGATGTTGCTCTGAAGTTGCCAGTTAGCATCTCCACAAGGAGGATGCCACTCTGCTTAATTCCCAGTCTTCTGTCTTCTATATACCATTATTATTATCCCCTTACCTATAGTTTTAATACCCTGTAATACTGATAGATTACTGAGCCATACTTAAACGTTCCATGTTCCCTAAATAATCAAAGTATCATTGCCTCTGCTGAACACAATATCTGTACCTAGGTAATCATTAACTACTTCCCATTGCCCTGCCTTACCCCAGGCATCACCAGCCTGTATCATGTATTGTAGGAGCTGGGCTTTACACAGAGTCTAATAATAGCATGTGCCTATCAACTCCTAGTTAACAGGTAAAAAGGCTAATAGGCAAAATCTTTTACTTCTGTTAAAATAACAAATTAGGTAGAATATTAAATCAGATATAACAGTTCTGTGAGTTATAAAACTGTGGTTGTAAAAGACCAAGCATTTGAGGGGCACCATTACCAATAAGCCTAATGGGCATTCTTGCATATTACTGATAAAACTTAAACCTGCGGATCTCTTTGTGTGGTGCCCACTATAGAACTTTATAAAAATTGTTATAGAAGAATGCCAGATGTGGCAGTGGCAGGTTTGTAATCCTAGTGCTCGGGAGACTCAGGCAGAAGGATATAAGTTCGAGGTTACCTTTGGAATGGAGCAGGATACCGTCTCAAAAGCAACAACAGCAATGCAACAAAATCCATTTTAAGCTAATGTATATTAATAAAATTGTAATAGTAAATAATAGGAATTACTAAGGCCCCCTTTCAAATGTTATAAACTTGACAAATTAAAGTTACATTTCCTAATACTACATATCATATATATAATTTTGTTACCTCTTGTAACACCAAAGAAATAATTAAAACTATTTCATTTTAGTTACTTAGTTCTACTTATACTGTGTGAATTCAAGAAAAAAATGCTGTCTGGAATTTCTTCATATCTTGTGATTGTAAATTGAAAGCAAAAATATCAAATACATTATAGTGGTTGGATTTTTTCCTACAGATGTCTAAGCATTTTAAATTAGAGATAAATTGCTTAAAATTTGCTTAAGCAATGAACCCGAAGTATAAAATTTCTTCTAGAATTTACATTAGCCAAATTGTTCTTTCTCTTCCTTGTGTCTCCTGTGTCCAATAGGCTTGCTGAACTACTGGAAAATGATTTTAACATGTATGTAGTTCAGTGACCACAGAAGTCATATTGCTGCTGATAAACAAGAATACTGACATTTCAATTATAAACACAATAGCAACTAAATTTTACCAAACTTAATAAATTGTGTTTAATCAGTTATTAACATTGACATGCCAAGTTTAATAATTTTTATCAAAATTTCCTGTTGTAACTGAGAAATGACTCAGTATATGATGGTAATATTTGGCTTTGTTCTGGAGTCAGTCAAATATCTGACTTCAGTGCTTGACCATTGGTAGATAGTCTAAATGTATATTTGGTACCCTGCTGGTATCTTGTATAGATACAATAATGGGCCTTTTTACACAGAATGTCCAAAAACTAAATGAAAAAAGTAAAGTTCTGAAGATTATTAGAAATGAGAATTTCTATTGCTATCAGATGGTTTGAAAAGACGTGTTCTTGTGAAATTGAATAACATAGAATTGAAATAACTTTTGGCTATTTAGAGATCATTTTTAGTATCACAAACATTAATGTAAAATGAACAAGAAAGGACTTAGAGGCCTTCCTCTTGTGGCATGGATGGCAATCTAATTTTGCCTTGGTATAAAAACTACAATATCAGGGTTTCTGTTGATAAATTTTAAGTTGAAGAAAACTAACAGGCTTTCAATAACTCTACCTTTGCCTATAATTTTAGGATACACTCAAATTAAGACCATTATTTTGATGAGTAGGATCCATTTTCTAATTGAATGTACAACTCTTAATTGGCCATGTGTCCCCTAAAGAATGGTTTGAATAGATTATTCTAGGAAGAGGAACTTTTTTTCTTGGTCCATTGCATATTTCATAAAGACAAGGACAAATGCTTCCTTTATCACAATAAGAGAGCGGTTATCTTCTGTGCTGGATTGTTTTATGTCAGCTTGACACAAGATAAAGTCATCTGAGAAAACCTCAATTAAGTAACCTGAGAAAAGCTCAATTAAGAAAATGTCTCCCTAAGATCTGGCTGAAAGGAAGCCAGTAGGCCATTTCCTTAATTACTGATTGATCAGGAAAGGTCCAGCCTATTGTGGGTGAGGCCATCCCTGGGGAGGTGGTCCTAGATTCTTTAAGAAAGCAGGCTGAGCAAACCATGAGGAGCAAGTCAGTAAGTGTCCCTCCTCCATGGCCTCTGAGTCAGCTCCTGCCCCCAGGTTCCTGCCCTGACTTCCTCAATGATGGACTCCCCAACTTGCCTTTGGTCACGGAGTTTCATCACAGCGATAGAAACACTAAGACACCTCCTGACTAGGACAGGCGATTTAGAATTCCTGTTACCACACTGTCTAAAGAGTATTGAGATTAAAATTAGGTTCCCTGCCTGTTCTCACTTGCAGCATGTACCATGGATTATTCTTACCCCTCTCTTGTCATTTTCTTGTTTAAGTCCAGGTAAGCCAGAAAGGACCCACTTTTATCTCCTGCAAAACCTGTCCCCAGCTATTACCATCTTCCTGTGGGTGATACCATGATGTAAGGTGTGCTACGAACACCTGGGGGACTGCAATGCTCTAGTTATTAGCAAGCTTTAAGTCCTAGGTCTCTCAAGAGCATTAAATACTTGGTCAACCAAAGAAAGCTTGTTATCTCAGAGAATCAGGACTCCTTGTTAGCTTAGGGGCTCAGTGGTCCATAAATCCCAAAAGGCTCCATAAGCAGGCCCAGCCTCCCCAGAGAAGGGCCAAGGTACACCGGTCTATTTGTGGATGTGCAAGTGCAGAAACACTGCTCACCAGCCCAAACCAACACCATATCTTATTCTAAGACTTTTTAAACAAATACCACTAACTCTCTTCACTCTTTTTTGTCACCCAATGGACTAGTTGAATAATCTAGATCCAGATATAGAATGAGCATAAGAAACAGAATTCTGTTTCTGTCCTTGAGCTGGGGTCTTCCTACTAAGTCGAGACCTTCCTTTCCCCTTTGAGAGCACCCCAGTTCACATCCCCAATAGTTCATACCTGCCTCCCTTGGTCTCGGAAGAACTCTCCAGTATTCTCAATAACCTGCTCATCTGACAGCTGGGAATAGGGCTGCTCCTGGCAAAAGGTGAAAGTCTCCCACAGAGTCACCCCGAAGGCCCACACGTCACTTGCTGTGGTAAACTTGCCCTATTGAAGGAGAAGAAGAGAAAATCAGAATAAGTCAGGCACAAAGAGGAAAAGAGCACATTACGTGCTCATCATCTGGAAATCTGGGATCAGTCTTCCCCTAGCAAGAACAAGGATTGTGGCAACTGGCAAGATGTGCCTGGAGGATCTGGAAGCAGCGATATGATCTTACTAGAAAGCAGTCCACTCTCCCATCCCCATGACCTCGGCTTAGTACTGTTTCTCCTGGAGAGGACATCCAAGTGCTGAAAGGATGCTGACCGTGAGCCAGTGGATTCTATAAGTTAGAACCCACACCTGTAGGCTACCCATCCTCTGAACAATAGAAGGGCCACCTATAGGATATGGGCCACTTTGGAGAATCGCCAAAGTTAGCATGAGAAGTCAGCTATTTTGATGGTAGGTGTTATGGTTCTGGAACTTTAAGAGAAAAGTCACGCCCAGTCCCTTCCCCATC
>JAQHUG010000342.1:1555947-1612483 GCA_028555095.1 Dicrostonyx torquatus | reverse complement strand
GAATATGCCTTTAATCTCAGCACTTGAAGGCAGAGGCAGGTGGATCTCTGAGTTCAAGGTCAGTCTGGTCTACAAAGTGAGTTCCAGGACAGCCATAGCTACACAGAGAAACCCTGTCTTGAAAACCAAAAATAATAAATAAATATTAAATACATATACACATAGAAATATATGCATAAAAAAATTCTCACAGGCAGTATTCCAAAGCATTAACTATACTTATCTTGACGAGAAGATAGTGTACATTTTTCCCATTTCAAAATTAATTTATAAACCCTATATGAATATCAGCTTGAAATAAGCAGATGAATTAGAAATGAACAAAATCAAACTGGGCTTGGACTTTTCTCTGAATATTATGGAAGCCAATCCAGGTAGCACTGTAGGAAGTGAAAGTCCACAGCTTACAGATCCCTTACATGAGCTGGGTCTATAAAATCAGCATTGAAATGGCTCAGATATGCATGGTCAGCAAAATCAGATTCCAAGAGAGGCATCTGAAGTCACTCACTCATGGTGTAGAACACCCAGAATTCGGTTAAAAGTATTGTAAAATGAAAAATAATGGATTCAACAAGTAAATGGTAAAAATAACCAAAATAAAAATACACAGACAGTTCTAAATAACTAAGAAGAAGCATGGTCATGAACTTAATATGGAAAAAAATTACATTGAACCATAGTTTTCAATGAATAAGGAAATTTATCTATCTATCTATCTATCTGGGTATCTCTAGTTGTCCTAGAACTTACTCTGTATACCAAGCTGGCCTCAAACTCATAGAGATCTGCCTGCCTCTCCCTCCTGAGGGCTGGGATTTTTTTTTTTAAAAGTTCAGAATTAAGACCATACAATAGTTAGAAGGTACAGGAGGAAAGGGTACTAAATTCCTTATATTTTGAGACTTTTTCCCTAAAGTTTCAGTAATGGTGTATTACCTTTTTACCAGAAATAGGCAAGTGTTGAGTAATAATAATAATAATAATAATGTCCAGAGACGATCCTCTCAAATCAGGGAAAGTATCAAGGTCTGTGGGGTTGCCTCCTGCTGCCTTCCATTTGTCCCAGCCTCCCACCCGAGCAGTGGATCAGATGTTGGACAGGGCTCACAGCTGTAGAGACTCACCAACAAGATGCTTTCCCAAGACATCCAGCGGATGGGGAGCACAGCCCGGCCCTGGATCCGGTAGTAGTCACCACTGTACAGGTTCCTGCTCATTCCAAAATCAGCTATCTTGATGGTGTAGTTCTTGCCCACTAAGCAGTTTCGGGTGGCCAGATCTCGGTGGACAAAGTTAAGGGATGAGAGATATTTCATTCCAGAGGCGATCTGGGTAGCCATAAACTTCAGGTTGGCATAACTGAAGGCACACATAAGAAAGAGAAAGCAACTGTGGAGGGGACATATTCTAAACAACAAACCACGGTTGAACCATCTATATCCTGCTTCCATTCTTAAAGAATCTGTTGATTTCCCC
Organism: Dicrostonyx torquatus; assembly: GCA_028555095.1. Lineage (NCBI taxonomy): Eukaryota > Metazoa > Chordata > Mammalia > Rodentia > Cricetidae > Dicrostonyx > Dicrostonyx torquatus. The sequence goes on along the minus strand of JAQHUG010000342.1, from coordinate 1,611,004 downwards.
CACAAAGGGTAGCCACCCCATCATTCACTGCAACTAATAGACTTCCCACAATACCCTCCATGACAACAGGAACCTTAAAACGTCACCTCTCCCCATTTTCAGGCCCTTATGACCTGATGACCACAGAGAAAAGACAAGACAACAGACGTGATTTTTTTTTTTTTTTTACCTGACTGTGGCATTGCTAGAACAAGAACCCAGAGGCTCGTGGCGGGAAAGAAACTGATTGAGATCTCCATTTTCCATGTACTCCGTGATCATGCAGAGTGGGTCATCAGTGATACACACAGCTAAGAGACGGATGATGTTTGGGTCCTTGAGCCGAGACATGATCTTTATTTCCTTAAGAAAATCATTCCTTTGGAGGGTGTGATTGTAGAGAAAATCAGAGGTTGTCAGAATCGGAACGGAGCAAGGAAGACATGACATTGTCTGTTCCCACCCATCACACCACGCCTTTGCTCCCCTCTGGAAGATCTTTGAGATGACAGACAAACTGCACCCAGAACAATCACAATCAACTCCTCCTTGAACAAAATGGACCTTTATTTAATCAATAATAATGTTCTTAAGGACAAGATCTATGTCTCACCTTAATATCCCTCATATGGTGGCAAAATGCCCACTACATGGAAAGTTGTTGATGTTACTGACTCAAATATGTATTGCTTAAAACTACCTTGCAAATGGAGCTTTTCACTAAAAACCAATTTGAGGACTTTAAGATCTATGGCTCTTTGAAGAGATATTGAATCATACTATTAATGAAGTGGAGATACTTTTTACAAGGTGAATAACCGCCCTCTTGATTTTCTGATCATTTCTCTTTTTCTCCTACTAGCTTTTCCCAAGACCATCTGCACCAGCAGCCAGCCACAGTATACACTGATTTGGTAGCTGTTCAAGCAGAGTTGTTTGAAAGCCGTCATGGTAAACTAAAGTCATTTCACAAGTACACATCTGGCCAAGACTTGCAATGGTTTGAGCTCAGAGTGACAGCCACTCTTGAGTTGCAAATTGTCAACATGGAGCCCATAGCCAACATTCCCAAAACTCCAGGGACAAATCAGTTAGAAGTCTCTGGTGAGTTTTATAGAATTTCTGCAAGAAAGACAATGCATCTCTTTCAAGTCAGGCTCTGTCCATATACATTCTTGGGACCCATGTAGTCCTGATTCAGCATCTCCTCTCTTACTTTCCTGTGAATCCCAGACCATGGGTTTTGGCGACTCGTGAGGACCCAGAGTCTAGGCCATTTATCACGACCATACAAGAGTGAACACAAGTGGACCTGGAAATTTTCATCATCCCAGAACCTTATTGTCCTATTTCATACAGTGTCTTTTCCTGCTTGCCACTTTCTCTTGCCACATGCAAAGATTAACATGAGAAATATCCCATCTCTCTGTGGGCCCCGGGGAGTGCTGTTTTTCATCCATGTTAATGTTCTTAAGTCAAAGCTCTGGGTTAAAGTGTGAAAGCCCGCACAGCCCCATTTCCTCACCTTTCTCTCAAGTTCGTATCCTGTCCGTTGTAAGACTTTTTTGTTTTTAACGAAACCTATCATTGTCCTTGGAATTTGTGATAGATTAGGGAATAGGCTCAATAGACTTCCTCTTGGAATGAATATCAGTGGGACAAATCAAGACAACACGCATGGGAAGATGCATGTGGTATCCAGATGTTCAGGTTTCTCTGGGACACAGTTTGTTTTCTAGCAGCATGCCCCTCCGGGTGAGGATTCGCTCACCATTACCATCCAGAAAGGCTGTCAGGGGACAAAGCAGGATGATGGAAACAGCAATGTATGTTGTAAAGGGTCCAAGGGACTACCAGCCAGTTAGGAAACCTGCTAAAGGGCTGGGGGTCCTTTGGCTCCGAGGTCCATGGATGTATTTCCAAGTAGAAGTGGCTTCTCATTGTGAGGGACTGCTGAACATAGAAGAAAAGCAGCATAAAAGAGGAAAGAACAGGATGAGAAGGAAAACAGAGGTGTGGAAAAAACAGGAGGGCAGAGATGTAGGCAGAAAGATGTCTGTCGTTGTGAAGTCAGCTACAGGAGAGTGCCATTCTAGAGTATGTCTGGGTATCATGAGCGAAGAACACATGTGTTGTACGCACTGGGTCAAGTGATTTAAGAAGGAAAGATATAGTGACTATAATATAAATATATACATTTGTGTTTGAAAGAGATAGAAAAAAATGGGCACGTCCAACCACAATGGAAGCACAAAATGTAAGAGTGGGCTTGAGGGACAGATCACAGACCTTTCCATCTCAGAAGAAAAAAAAAAACTTCAGAAATTTCCATGAATATTTCTAATCCTCAAACCATGATGTAGGTAAAGGAAAATTCAAAATTCAGATCACAGACCTGGCATTCTTGTTTGCATCTGCTCGGAGCATCTTCACGGCCACCAGGACAGGCTGGTTGGCACTGACATCTTGAGCAAAATCTTTGTCTTTGAATTTTTCCATTCCCTCCACTTCACAGAGATGAACCTAGACAAAAGTCATCTAGTCTCAGCATCATCATTTCTCCTGAAGATGTCTCAGTACTCTTGCTGGGCATGTCCTGGAGATAAACTAACGCTTACAACTCAAGCAAAATAACTGAAGACCAATAAGAGGCTATGGGTGACATATCTTTGATTAAAGTAATTGACAAAATTAATAAACAACACTGAAGTACCTAACTAATATAATATGTTGATGCCTTCTAAGAGCAATATACATTAAATGAAATATTGATAAAGGATGAGATGAACCTACAACATAGTATTTTATCACAGCATAACTGGCCTCTCATTAAAAGGGAAAAAAATGACAGCATGAAGCAGGGTGTTCCTAGGTAATCGTAAAAGATGTTGATGTCCATGAGCCCCACTCTTGGCAACCTACTGGAAACAGTTTTTGAAAGCATTGAGTATTTTTTTAGGGTATCTGAATTCTGGTGATTTATTTGCCTTAAAACCTTCTGTATATAAGTCAAACGTCCCAGGAAATCCACAGCTCTTACACAAAGATGAGGTCGACATTAACGCAATGCAGACAAGTAGAGGAGACCTTCACTTCTAAGTGGAAGACCCTTGGGGTACTGATCTTTTTTATTCATCTGCTTCCTTCACATCTTCAAGGGCTGGGTGTCTCCTTCCAAAGATCAACTCACCTCCCCAAACTGGCCTTCTCCCAGCTTCTCCTTGAAAGCCAACAGTTTCCTGGGGAACTCTTCCACAGCCACGTCCTTCCCCGACAGCAGGTCCATGGTGACAGCAGGCACTGAGTAGGTGTTGCCACCTGTCACTCCCTGGAGATTCACTATGTCGGCTTCTGCATAGTGGGGTACCCCCTCAGGTCCGTTGGGCTGGGCTGGCTTCACAACACCACTGCAGGCTGAGAAGACATGGGCACTGAGTCTGGCTCTGGGGTGGGGGACAGCTAAGGGGAGATCTTTAAGAAGGTATATCTGAGGGGTTAGCCAGAATCCGGCCCCATGGCAGCCTAACCCACTTCACACATACTTATTTGGGGATGGTTGCGTTTTCTCTAGCCCCCTTCCTTTTGGACTTCAAAATCTAGGCTACCATTTTGTTGCTCAGTCTCCTCACAAGCCACCATCATGAACAAGTCCCTGACTAATCCTATGGAATTGTGTAGCTAAGTCTTAGGAAGGTTTATTCTGTATCAGGACAGCAGTCTTGAAGGCTGAAGGTTTAATAGCAAATTTTCTTAATTTCAAAATGCTGGCATTAATTTAATAACACAGTTTAGGGAAGAAAACTGCCACAGATTGCATTCATATGATTTTGTTTAAGATGTACCATAACTTTAGAAAGTTAAAATCTGATTGATATTGGAGATGTTTTGGACTTCAGGAAATAGATTATCTACTCCAGTTCTGTTAAGGAAATAAGTTCTTTACTCTTGCTCTTCCTAGGAAATTAGATAAATTCAGTGTTTTCTTTCAATGACTTTTTACCCCATCGGTGATAAAATGAATGTTAATTTCCCTTCTTCTTTCCACAAGTTTATCCCTTGATGAGCCTCTACTCTTGTATTGAGTCCTATCAGCTGGCTCAAGCCTTCCTCCCCTGCATAGAAGTCCTCTGCTACTGACCAGCTCACTGTTACGCTGATGACCTTGGAAAACTGTGAAGATGCCAGAAATGATCAAGCATCCCTCCTGGTGTCACTCTATGGCACTTTTTAAAGGGGACTGGGATTCAAAGCAACTGGCACTACGTACCTTAATCAGCACTTTTATTGAGAAAAGATATTTACCATCAAAATAAAAATCTTATGCTAGTGTAATAAATATTTACCAAAAAGAAGTAAAAAAATGATTCAATTATTTAAAAAAAAAGCTACCCACAGCTATAGAATACCTTTAGCTTCATTTATCTTTTCTCTTCCAATATAATTTCCAGTCCAGAATTTACCCCCAGTGAAGTCTGGTGACAAGTGAGTACCCAGCTGGGCCTTCTCTCCCATTACATACAAAACAAAAAGGTTACCTGGGTGAGACTGCCTAGCTACTTCTGGGAACATCTTAGTGATATTTTTTGTGGGTACCTCTGTACATCTTACATTAAATATAAAAGAAAGGGTTTCAGAACAGGCTAGAAGCAGCAGCAACCAAATCTAGAGACAGGCTGTAGGTTTCTCCGGAAGCTGGCATAGACTTATTCGATTTGGTTAACCTGCAGCAAGAGTGTTACACCTACATCACATGAATCAAAGTTTCTCCTTCCACCTCCTGCCCATAATTTCATTCTCACCCGATTCCTCCTCCCCTGGAGCAAATTCTGGGAGCTTTCGGATGAGTCTGGATGGCTCCTGGTAGTCAGGGCGAAGGGGAAAGATTCGATCATAAGTAGAGTTGGACTCCTGTTCACTTGGTGACGAGGAGCGGTTGTTATTGAACATGCTGGACTCGCTGGGCAGGGAAAGGCTGACTGTCATTTCATCATCCAGCATCCTCCGTGAAGCCTGAAGGACATGGAGGGAGAAGAATGTATCTCTCTCTCTCTCTCTCTCTCTCTCTCTCTCTCTCTCTCTCTCTCTCTCTCTCTCATCCAGCCCTCCCTGCAAAAGGATGCATTTTAATAAACACACTTTGAGTACTCCAAAGAGCACATTAGATGTCTGTCTACTAGACTGAACAGTACCTTGTTGCAGGAGCACACTCAGAGCAAACATGGAACCCAGAACATAGTAAATCCTCCGTAAAAGTGTGGTGACTTTCTCAAAGAAGTATTGCTTGGGAACACCGTGAAAAGTATCGACAAGAAATTTTATGGACTAAAAATGTGTTTAGTAATGCTGTTGGAGCATATGCGTACATAAAGTTTTTACACACACACACACACACACACACACACACACACACACACACACGATGCTATCCTAGCAAGAAATCCAGAAAGTCATTCCAGGGCACTGTGAGTCATTGTACAGGGTTATATAAAGAGTGAAAGAGTAGTTGTAGAAAAAGTTCCTTAAAGGACTTAAAGATCCAAAGGCAAAAGAAGCTGCCCTCATGCTGTTGGGGGAGTTTCTGGACTAGCATTCACCTCCCAGATGATGCAGACCATCCCGCAGCTTTCAGAAGAAAGCCCCAGAGAAATGTGATAAATAGACGTCAAATGAAGAGAGAGAAAAAACTAGAGCAGAGAATGAAGATTCTCTTCCTTCCTTCAAGTAAAATGTAGCCCCACTAGGCTGTTCAGGAAATGCAAACGCTAGTCCCCCACCCCTAACTGAGGGGTTATTGTTAGCTGAGGGCTTCCCAGGGAGAGATCCTTCCTGAAGGTTGTGACTTCTGCTAGGCTGGCCACTCTCCAGTGGATGGCCCCATGCCCATGACTACATGCCTAGCACAAAATGAACATAGTTGGTTATAAAGAAGAAGGAGGGGGAGGATAAGAAGTTGGGAGGAGTGGGGATAAATATGATCAAAACACATCACATGAAATTCTTAAAGAATTGATAAAAACATATTTTTAAAAGAACGTATGTTAGCATCAAGCAGCGTAATAAAACTAGTCAGCCAGGTTCTCCCCCCACCAACGGCTCTTTGCTACCTTCGAGCTGGAGTTACCCATTCAGATATAAGTGCATTTCAGCCTTCTGAAAGATGAAACGGCGTAGTATCTTCCCACAGGCACCTTGAAACATATGTACGCCATTGAGTAATGCTCTGTGGGGTCCACCGTTCAACTCTGTAGATTCTGCTAAGGGATTGAAGGCTTTGTTTTGCTTTGTTTGTTTTTTGTCTGATGGTGAGATGCAAAGAGACTTTCTCTCCTATGGAATATCCTGCCCCACAACCTTAAACTAAGCCTCAGCTAACTTTGGGACCTGGATGTGGAGCAAGTCAGAAAGGACCACAGGTGACTAGCTAGGTTGTTCCTCTTACATCTTAAGTCAGCCCTTTCATTCCTGTCCTACATAGAGAGTGTTCTAGAGATTCAAGACCATTCTCAAGGCGTCCTGCCCCTTTTCTGGTACAAGCCTTGGTCTCTGAAGGAAATTCCTTTTAGCCTCTGTAGAGACTCGCAGCCTAGAGCTCCTATGACCCATATCCATTGATAAGAGCTCACTGACCAGAAAAGCCAAAGCCACAGACATTTCTCTAGATCCACAGGTAGACTGTCACTTAGCAGCAGTGTCCTTTGAGGTATTTTTCCTGATTAAGAAGTCAAGAAAACAGTCGGGCGGTGGTGGCACATGCCTTTAATCCCAGCACTCGGGAGGCAGAGGCAGGTGGATCTTTGTGAGTTTGAGACCAGCCTGGTCTACAAGAGCTAGTTCCAGCACAGGCTCCAAAGCCACAGAGAAACCCTGTCTCGAAAAAACAAAACAAACAAACAAACAAAAAAAGAAGTCAAGAAAAATTATAGAACCTCATCTTTGGTGAAGTGTATCAATTTTGAACAATTGACAAAAACAAAAGAAATCTGAAGATAGAGTACAGGTCATCCCTTGAGTATGCATTATCTCATCACAACAAGCTAAACCTAGTTCATCTGAGCATCACCCAAAGTTGCATATAAAGTAACATGTGTGAGCTGGTTGTGGCAGTACATGTCTATTATGACACCTGGTTGGGTGGGGTGTCAAGGATCACAACATGTTCAAGACCATACCAGGCTACAATACCAGGCTAGCCAGGGCTACACAGGGAGACTGTTTCAAAAACAAAACAAAAAACAAACATGAGAAAAATAAACCTTTGTGTATTAAAATATTAGATATAGGGGCTGGAGAGATGGCTCAGAGGATAAGAGCACTGACTGCTCTTCCAGAGGTCCTGAGTTCGATTCCCAGCAACCACATGGTGGCTCACAGCCATCTATAATGAGACCTGGTGCCCTCTTCTGGCCAGAAAGCAAACAAACAGACAGAACACTGTATACATAATAAATAAATAAATTAAAATGTACATTTAAAAATTAAAAAAAGAAAAAGAAAAAAACAAGTTTCAATCAGTAAATAAATAAATAAAAGCATTAAAAATATTAGATATAGATACATGTGACAAAAATTATTCATGTAATTTGAGGAATTCAGGAACGTATAAGCATAACCATCAAGTTCATAAAGATATAGAATTAAGACAGGCTCCAAAGTTACAGAGAAACTCTGTCTCGAAAAACAAAACAAACAAACAAAAAAAGATAGTGACAAATTACTTGGTAGTTAATGAAGCTAAATATTTTTACATAGACACACACGTGCGCGCGCGCACATACACACACACACACAGAGATGCTTAGCCTTCATTGTCAACTTAATGGACTTTAAGTCACCATGGAAGCATAATTACACATATGTGAGCAGGTGTTTGGAGCAAGAGGTAGCTGAGCAGGGAAGACCAACCCCGAATGTCGGCAGCGCCATCCTATGGACTGGGATCCCAGACTGAATAAAAAGGAGACAGGAAGCCAAACACCAGCATCCATCTCTCTCTGCTTCCTGACTGTGGGCACGATGTAAGCGGCCAGTGCCTGCCTTCCACCATTCCTTCCCTGATGTGGGAGTGTTCTTCTGTACTTTGTATTACTCTTATTGGTTGAATAAAGAGCTGCCTGGCTTATAGATAGGTCAGCCCTTAGGTGGGCAGAGTAGACAGAACGGAAGTTCTGGGAGGAGAAGAAGGAAAGTGAGTCAGATGCCATGAGGCTCCCGTGGGAGATGGAGGTACCATAGAACCGTCTGGTAAGTCACCCACCTTGTGGTGACATACAGACTTTTATAATGGGTTAGTTTATGAGGTGAGGGCTAGCCGGGAAGAGGCTAGAGATAATGGGCAAGGCAGTATTTAAATGAATCCAGTTTGTCATGTGGTTATTTCAGGTGCAGGCGGCCAGCCGCTGAGCGGGCCAGTGGCTGGCGGCTGGGGAACACAACATGCACCTCTCCTCTCCCCCCATTTACAATACTTCCCCACAATGAAAGGCTGTCTCCCCTCTTAAATCATGATATAAAATTAAGCAATCCTTAAGTTGCTTTTTGTCATCTATTCCGTCTCACAGCAACAGAAAAAGTAAGTAATCGGACGCACACACACACAAAGACAAACACACCAAGAGGAGAAAGGACTTTAGGACCATTGTCAGAAAGTTTAGCAGGACCAAGAGTGATCCCCCAACCTCCGCTGTCCATCAGAATCATTGCCAAATTGAAAATATGTGCACTGGTGCCTGCAATCTACCTCAGCCCAGCAAACCAGATTCTTCATGGGAAACGCCCAAGTTCAGATTTAATATATTAGGAAGCCTTTACTGAGATTTCTAGGCAGACTCTAAATTTTTCATTCTGAAAATGAGAAACTAGACTTAGCTAACTATTTTCTGGCTCACTTCAGCAGCCTTCTCCATGCCTATGCTTCTTGGTAGCCTCAGGCAACTCACTAGCCTCTTAAACCTTTTTTGGAATCTGGCACTTTTGGTGCCGTGGCAGTCATAGCTCCCTGGCCATACTGCACATTCTCACCTTTTCTAGCATCTTCTGCCAGAACTGCCTCCACAGGATGATGACGATGATAGCCAGCAGGATGAAGATGATGGCAACCAAGCAGCCAATCAGGATCCGAGTGTTGCTGTCATCCACTTTAAGCATGGGATCTGTGGCCAAGAAGAGAAAGCAGAGGGAAGAATCATTTCACAGGGCAAATAAAAAGCGGCCATAACTAGAACAGAGCATGGAGAATGGAGACAGACCCTGTTCCTTCAGGAGAACTCCAGATGGTGCCATCCTCATCTTTCTGCTTTTACTGATCTTGCTTTATTACTTCACTCCTATTTTCTACACTGTGCCCCATGAGTCACCACCACCCTCCCTCTCTCCATGTCTCAGACTAAATAGTGAAGAGTTTTTCTATGCATGCCCACATCTTCCCTCTATATTACAACAGTCTATATGTATAGGCTCTTAACACGCATGACAAATAGGTAAGGAATGCGTCCCGCTCCCTTCATTCTTTGAGATGGGCCAAGGGAGCTGAGACTCCTGGCAAGAGAGAGCCATTCCCATGTTTCCTAATAGATTGCAGACTGTTATAGCCGGCGACTTCCTCAAGCAAAGAATGTACTTTGGATACTCATTTCCAGAGAGACAGAAGAGCATTTTGTTTCATGGACCCTTCCATGCCCCGAGATCACTGCTATGGGTCTCACATAGAATGTTCCCTTACTTGTTTCTTCTCCAAGCGTCTTAAACTCTCCTGGAGCAGCTGGAACTCTCAAGAGTCTGCCCCTCTCAGCTGAAGAGACTCACGAATGGTCAGAAATGAGAGTAACTATGGACCCTTCACTTTGGGGGTGGACTATTCTTCCTTCAGCACGCGGAATCAAGCCACTCACACAGTGAGGTCTCTGCAATTTCTATTCTTCTTTATCTTGCAGGAGGTGCCCTCAATTTAGTATTTAACGATTAATAATCATACATACCATAGGTTGTAGGTGCCATAGGAGAGGTGGGCAAGGCTCCAGAATTGTTATACATTGCAGTATCTGTTACAGAACAAGAGTGAATTAGAGTTTGGAGCAAACAGACAGGCAGGCAAGGGTTCATCTGAAGGTAGCCTGAGAACTTGCATACTGAAAAATCAATTTAGTGAGTTATGGATAGTGATTTTTGGGGGACGGTTTGAGACAAGATTTCTCTGTAGTTTTGGAGTCTGTCCTGGAACTAGCTCTTGAAGACCAAGCTGGCCTTGAACTCATAAAGATCCACCTGCCTCTGCTTCCCAAGTGCTGGGATTAAAGGTGTGCGCCACCACTTCCCAGCAATAGTGATCTTTTAAAATGAAGATTTCCTGAAAACATGTACCCAAGCAATACATGTATTAGCTCATCACACTGTAACCCATAAACTCAAAAAATTATGTCAATTAGAAACAAAATAAAAATAAAGCCATAAATAGAGTTAATAAAATATAACAATCTGTACAAGTAAAGGCAACTTTTCTGGTACAAAAAACAAAATTGTTGCAAATATTAGATACTGTCACAGTATAAAACCTTAACACTTGGCATTTCAGAGGGCTGTGGTCAGACATCATCATAAAATGGGAATGGATGGAGAAGAGGGCCTAAATTCAACAATATGTAGGAGACACGGGCAAGGAGTAGACTTGGTACAAAGGCACTGCTTTCTTCAAAGAACTGAAATGATTTTCTAAAGGGATTTTCACTGTGCTTCATTGCCCTGACTCTCAACTTAAGGCTTCATTCATCCCTAGAGACAGAAAATCCGCTTTGTAGTATCCTTTAATGTGATGCTGTAGCTTTCAAGAACAGACCCCAATGTGGGTTCTCCATATTGATGATGGCAACTAAAATTTACCTCTGACTTGTCAAGAATTAAAATATGAATTTCTCTTCTATAAGGCATTCTTTCAACAAATCCTAATTTTTCTCCTTGCCATTACTTACATTACAAACAGCTTCTGGTATCAACCATACTTGTTAAATTAGGTCCTAAAGGATCTAGAAAAACTAACATTATCAAGGCACAGGGCTTGAAACTCAACAGTTTCCTAGGAATCAAAAGCATAATCCAAGCTTTGCTTGTCCAAGATAAGACAAATGCACCAATTACTCTGCCAAAAAAAAAAAAATTACCCAAGGATAGACAGATACCCAGAGTATTCCCAAGGACAGCGGGTATCTATTTGCCCCCTCGATTATTATTACAAGATAAGAACCACTTCTCTTGAGCATACAAATTTATGCTATGAATAAATTACGTGAAAAAATTAGTCTGTTTGCTTTTCAATTACATCATTGGCACATATATAATGTAGGAACCAAGCCTGTTTTCTAAATACACACACACACACACACACACACACACACACACACACACCCTCTTTCCTATTAGTATAGTCTAATAAATGAACCATCTTGAAAATTTTCTCTTTAGAAAAAAAAAAAGCAAGCCAGAAAGGATATTACCTTCTAAAGCATGGCTAAGTTACTCTCTCCTTCTCTATCTTCTGATTTTATGCCTATGCTTTTCTTCCAGGCCTGATGTAACTCTCACGTCTTTGCCACTGTTCATGACAAGTCCATGGCTTTCTGCCCTTCTCTTCCTGATTGCTTATACTTGGTTCTGGATTATTTCTGAAAAGTCATTTTATAGATTTCTATTTTCCAAACTAAAATTGAATGGCATGGACAAGATCATAAACTCCCTTTAAGTTTTCAGGGTTTCGTATAGTGGAGGGTTTCTTTTGCTTGAGGATGAGATAATCATTTTTAATTACTGATAATTACTGACAAATGTTGTGAGTGGGTATAATGACGTTATACTCAAAGAAGTATTTTCTTAGATGCATTTCAAAATGCTAGTAATAAACCAAAATATGTGTTAGATTTTCTTTCAAATACTACAGCAAAAATGAATAAATAAAGGTGGGAAAAGATTAGGAATAAAGGTGAGAGACGGAAGGAAATCCATTGTTCTCTTTACTTTTGTTCATAATGGTTAGAGATTTTCATGCGAATACTTTGATGGTGCTTAAATGCTTTCCATTAAGAGTTTTCATTTGTAATTAGTTATTTGTAACATTTTATTTTGTACTTTTGGGCACATTTTATTATCATTTTTTAAATTCTTTGCCATAAATCTCTTCTAGACAAATATGTAAAAGAGTTTAATAAAATTTTACTGTCCCACTCTCGTTCCCTATAACTACATAAATTAAAACTAGAAAGGCTTCTCTCTTCCCAAGAAACTGTGAGGCACCTGGTAACCCCACCCCTCCAGAGACCTTCCAGGAAGCAGCTTGGATGCCTTTCCCACGCCCTGTATCAACCCACTCTCCTCCATGTGGGGACCAAGGTTTCCTACCTGACTGGAAAGTGATCTCGCTGAACATCATCCATGTGTCGGCAAAGTGGTACTGACATTTGATGGCACTAGCCATTCGGTGGTGGAGAGGCACTGTGACAAACCGAGCACTGGGGTTCACATCATCCAGGACGAGGGGAAAGGAGACGGCCGTGGGCTCCCACTCACTGGCTTCCGAGCGGAAGTAACACTGGACCTCCTTAAAGATCTTCACGCCTTTAGCAAACATGTTGTTGCAATGGACCTGGCCGAGAGAGGGGCATGTGAGACACAGGCACCTGCTGGCTTGCACAGGAAGACAGCCTAACTTGCCCAGGAAACACCTAGACCTGCTTGTTTCCCTGAATACTACCCATGATTCAGTCTTCTGGGCAGTGGCAATGATACCCAGATCAGTCCTTATGAAACCTAGGATGACGTCAGCAGAGTCACGCAGCAGAACCATACTTGGCCCATAAACCTAGGATTCTGTACTCATTTCCAGTTTGCAACTGTGTACCAGGCTGCAGTGTCCCCAGCTGCTATGGGAAGACTAGATCAGCCACAGGAATTCTCTTGGCTCTGCGGTCTTTTCAATCATGCTTGCTGTCTGCCCACATTTGAGCTATTCGGATCTGAGATGGTGAGCCAACATGGCACCCTTCTTCCTCCCCGGTACCTTCCAAAGCCAGACCTTTCCTTTTCAGGAAGGGTATGTGGAAACTTGAGAGACGATCATAAGCAAACAAGTACAATTTCATTTTCTTTAAGGCAATCTAACTTTGCATACATGGATTGGAACTTTCAGTCAGAGTTCAGCAAATTCGGTTTAAGTAAAACCATTCATATGGGAGAATCAAATCTTTTTCACTTATGATTTCTGAGATGGGACAAAAAGTCAATTAGAAGGTAGCTGCCATCCACTCTCCTGTCTCATGACCTTTTCAGTGGGATATTTGTTAGGCTTGTGATGTCAACAAGAGCAAAAATTCCACAGCAGTCCAACAACCCACAAAAAAATGTAATGTGTATATTTGCAATTGACTCGGGTTCCTACTTCAGCTCCATCTCCTCTGACTCGGTCTCACATGGAAAACAGACCTTTGCTGCCCATTGTCCCTCAAGAGGTTCACGGGTTGGAAAGGCCTGACTGCCATTCATGGACCATATTTCCTGTTTCTGTTTTAATGGCTCCTTAGGCCCTGAGTGATAGTCAGTGGAGGACTACCAGGCTGAATTCATTTTTAAATAAAGAAGGAAATGACATGAGGACAAATGACTGGACCAGAGATATTCTAAGGGTAGATCACGAGAGCTACTAGAGGGTACAAAAATCTTCGAGCCTAAGTATGTGTGCTGATGAGATACACATACTCACGTGCTTTCCTGACCTGCGATCAGTCCACAACACAGCTGGATATGGAGCCCTAGACATCCATTCCAATGCCCTTTTGTGTATCATACCACATAGAAATAGAGAAGCCGCTTTAACTTTTCCATTTGGATTTTTTCCTCCACAGGTTTTATTGATGAACACATGGGTTAATATCTTCCTTGAGTGAAATAAACATCCTAGTCTATTGGCCCCCAAGTCAATGGAGTAAGACTAAGGGCAAAAAAATAAATCAAAGAAATACCTTCTCCAGCTTCAATAGGTTTTTCAGATGTTCTGAAATCTGCAAAGTATTGGGTAAGTACCCTGCAGGGAAGGTAATAATCTTTCCTACAGATGTTTCAAGAATTCTTCTGGAATGCAAATAAATAGCATAGGATTTCATTCCATGTGGGCTTACATATTTATTTATTAAAACAATATACTTTGGATGCATGAATAAGCTTTAATCGTATACTTTAACCATTCTTCAAAGGAAGAAATGAGGAGTAATTTGCCTCAGAAAGAAACCTGATCTATAAAAGATATTAGTGCCCTGGAAGTCATCCTTTGCCTTTTTCACCCAGAAAAATTAAAACATATGGGGGATCTGTTTTCCTAAGAAGACGGCCCTGAAGCTGCTCCTTAGGAATTCCTGGCTTCTTAATTTAAGCTCTGGAATCATTTTGATCTGTGATAAACTAGCTGAAAAGAATCCTAGAGATTCAGGAAGATCAGATTTTCCTGATGAAATATTATAACCTCATAGATAATTTAAAATTCATTTAATTATTTGTTAAATTATAAATTCTCCGTGAGGTATATAGACTTGTGAGTTTATGTGTGTGTTCACAGGTACATTAAGGAGAAATACAAAAAGTATTTCTCTTACAGCATATTTTTGTTGCTATCCATATTCCTTTGTTTTGCCCCTCTCTAATTCCCATCTACAAAAATCTCTGAAGAATAATGTGTTAGATGTAATTGCAAACACTTATGTTTTACGATGGCTAAAGACCCTACAACAACTAGTCAACAGAGTGGGTGTATGTTGTTCCTTCTATTCTGATCTTAAATGGTCATTTAACGAATAACTGTTAACCCACTTAAGAGATATTATCCATTAACATCTGGAAGTAATATAGAAGACATGCATTTTTAAAACTTAGTTTATGTAAGGAATAACAAATTTGTATTAGGTGAAATGTTTAATGATAACTGATGATACATATTTTTTTTCTTCTTGGTCCCATATGATCCTGCATACATTCTTTTGCAAATTAATATTGACTTCCTACTGACTTTGGGACCAATGTGGCCCAAGATAGGGAATATTCTTTACTTAGAATTTAGCATATTATTCCCCAAATATAGTTGTGAAACCAATAACAAACACAGATGAACAGATAAAATTTAATTATATAATATATAATATAATTAATATATTTTCCACTTTACTCAAGAAGCTTATACAGACTGAAGACTGAGTACTGAGTAAGAGTTACCAAATTTGTGAATTATTAATTCTTTGGACATGAATATCAACATGGAGAAAGATCAGATACATGAATATTCACGTGGTAGGCCAAATTTGATTCGCCCACCCTTTCCTGAGGCTTTTAGTGAGATTCCCTTTTGTGCTTTCACAGATGATAAAGAGTTACGCACAAACCATGTAAGACTCTGCAGCCTCACCTTACACTAAACACAAGGGCTTTCCACCACACCCCTCGGTCCTACCTAGCCTTAGAATTCGGATTTACAACTAATCTGGTTGCTTTTTGCATTTTTGCATGGTTTTGTTTGTTTTTGCCGCGCCCTTCTCTCTAAAGCAGCAAACCTGGGGTGGAATGATGGAAAGGGAGGGTAAGGATTTAAACCGCATACCAGGAAACACTTGATATTCTAACAAACACATTATCAATGGCAGCAACAAGCTTTGGCTTGCTGGTGGGGTCTTACTTCAGAGAAAATAAAATCTGGGCCTTACGTTTCCTTCTGCAGACCTCTTCATGCATTCATGTTTGTTATGGTCCATTACATGGCGGCCTCTGGGGCAGCCTTTGCCAAGCCTTTGGCTTCCACCCAACCACTCAGCAATAGCCACCAATTTCCACTTAACTGTTCTGCTGTAATGCACTGATGAAATAACTGTTACTATGCCTAATTGAATAACAATATTTGACTCTGGTGCTAGAAAGGGAGGAAGGGAGAGCAGTAGTAAATCAATAACAGGCCTAACCTAGCCTATCACAGAATTAACCAATGAAGAAACGATCTTAAAAAATAACGTGACTCGGTTACTCGGCCCAGGTGGGTGAAATACACCACAGGCCAACTGGGGTCCTCATAGTCCCAGCTGGCTGAAAACATCCATAGCCCCACCCCCACCCTCCACCCCCTACCCCTCCACCCCCTACCCTCGTACCTCAAGGGATAGGGCAGGTAGGTGTCGTTATGATGAGCAAACATAAGGTGGAGAAATAGAAAGGAAAGCAAAATGGTTCATGTGCTATGGAAAGAGGCTGAGCCAAAAAGGCTACTGTGGGCGGCCTGCTTGCCAACGCGGGCCAGGGTGACATCGGCCCTGGGCTGCTACCAAGGGCCATGTCTGGGTCTATAGTCCTACCGCAACTGGGGTCTGTGTTGATGTCCATGGTGCGTGTTACCACAGGGGACCATTCATGTTGAAATCCAAGGGCCATACTGAGCTGGCCCTGCCTCTCACTGAATACTGCAGTAGGAGAGCTGGTCCCACCCCTCATGGGAGAGCTACCCCCACATTCCCACACTCAGGAGAGATGGCCTCACCCTTCACCATGGGCGTGGGAGAGCTCGTTTCGCCCCTCACCTGAGGTGGCTGTCCTGGCAGCCCAGATGGACCAGCTCAGCTGCCACCCAGGACCACATCCTGGGCCTTGGGTTGGCCCGTCCTAACATTTACCCTGTCTCTGACCTAATGGAGCATGTGAAGGGACTGGTTCTGCGGAACAATAGCTGCAGGATCTCCATGACCAGGGCAACAGCAGGATGTCGGAGAGGAGTTTCGGTGAAGGTCCAGCAGTGATAGTATGTCAGAGGCCTTGAAACAGACCAATGACTCCTGGCTATGAACATCTTGGGAGGGGCTGATTGGGCAAAAGGGTATGCTGTGTAATACAGCACAGCTCCCAATGCCACAAGGATGGGTGAAGAGGTATTGAAGAGGCAGGAAGGATAGAGGAACGCCGAGGGACTTCGTTTGTTTTATTTCGTTTTTAATTAAGTTGGAGGTTTTCTCTTGGGGGATGTTGTAGGTGTGGAGGCAGACATGGAGGGACTAGTAGGTGAGCAGATTTGTGAAATTCCCAAAGAATCAATAAAGAATTTTGTTATTAGAAGAAAAATAATGCGATTCTGAATTCACGTATACTTGTAATAGTGGAATATATTTTAAAATCTAATTCTGTTGACATCAGTTCAAGGCTCATCAAAAATCCCTTCCTCCCCGCTCCCCCACACCCGCTATAATTTTGAATTTCCTTAGGAAAATCTATGACACCTAACTCCACTGACCTTCATAGTAGTAAAGTTCCTGATTCGGTCAAATTCAAACATGATCTCGATGTAGCCATTGGTAGAACTCTCATTCCGCCAACCCACGTAGTCATAGCCAGGCCACACGTGGTATTCATGGGTCTGGGTAAAGTCATCCAGGCCGGATACCCCATCGGTCAACTGGCCTAGCCCTTCAGTCATGCTGCTCAGACCAACGGAAGAAGAGAGAAGAAGGGAGCCCAGAGTTACTCACACATCCACAAAAGAACTTTTCACCCCACTGCTTCACTACTGGGTTTTGTAAGAGACATAGATATGGAAGGATTTGGAGAAAGCAATCCTTTTATACTTGTGACTTCTTTTGCTGAATCGTGTAGTCCATGAAGTGTTGGTAATGCTTCAGACAAGCATTAGACACTGATGGGGCAAGTGCTCTTTGTTGAGGTCTTCATGCTATTCATTAATTCTCTCAATGACTCAATTCAAATGCCTTTGATAATAGTGAATCATTATATCAATACACCATCTTCGGCTGATAAGCGTAGGCAAGAAGACTATGCATAACAGAAGTTTCTCATATAAACTAATAAGCCAGCTCTTAAAAGTTTTGTTGTCCATGTAGCAAACATTGACTAATTTATAATATTTGCTTATGTGAAATTTGACCTCTCCACTGGTTCAAGGGAATAGAACATTAGGACAATATTAATTTGATTGGATACTTATAATCCCCAAAATGACTATTTCTTCCCTTTTTTTGTTCCCAAGATTGCCATTATGGCCTTGGCTATTCATTTTACCTGGTGGAATCTGGGACTTAAAAATATTCTTCGCTACTTTCTTATCAGACTCGAATCTAATCTTTGCCACCTGCCTGGTTGATCTATCTAAAGCACAACTCCAATCATGTCCGTCCCCAACTTTAGGACTCTTCAGTGAATCATTGTATTGATGATGATGAGAGAAAAAAAACCCTCTCCCTATCCATCCTCCCTCTTCTTGTTCTCCTTCTTACTAGTCCTGGTCCTGGCATTCATTGCCACGCTGCACCCTCTCATGCCCATGAACTGTGAACTAAAATAAAGCCTTCTTCCCTAAGTTGTTTATCATCGGGTGTTTGATCACATCAGTGAAAAAAAGTAACTAATACATACAGTAATCAATCTTCTTATGTAGCCACTGTCCCAAACTGTGAATGCCTCAAAAGCGAGACCCATTTCCATTTTCTTTGGATGCCTACAACACCTAGGCAACTTCTTCACACATCATAACAACTGACTAGCAAAAATTGGTTGGATTGGATTCAACTGATATTCCCCTTTCCCGTGTGCCTTGAATATACGCTACTTAGGGTGTGACTGATGATATCAAGATGCTGCAAGAGAGTGGAGAAGAAGTGAATGACTAAGTAGATGGATATAAGTAGGAACAGACAACTGCATTAATCAGGACTCCCTACAGGGGCTGGCAGCTGAGGGTGATAGTTCATTCTCCACACCTAAGCTAGTAAAATGGCTGTAATTCTACAATATGCTTCCTGAGATGCACTAACTAACATTTCTTTCTCATGCCCTAGAAACTTCTATTGTCTGCTCTGAACATCACAATATTCTGACCTCTCTTCCAGGCTCAATCCTTGCTGATAAAGACTGAACTAAGAAAGAACGCTGTTAGAAATGGGCCAGAAGAAGACTATAATAAGGGATTAGAATAGATAGGCACATGTCTTACCCAGCTCTAAAGTCCCATGTGTCTAGTGATATTTTTCTACCCCAGCTCTCTATCCATCCACTTCAGGCCTCTCTGCTGCTCCTAGCTCCATCTCTGGCCATAATCAGACCAATATCATCCTCTACTGTTTTCTCTGCACCCTTCTACCTACCTTTCCCTGCTTCCATTACCATCGTATCCTGAAAGCTTTTCTTATGTATTGCAAACCCTGATAGAATAGTTTTTCTTCTCACAGCTTCTAAAGTATTGTATTTATGGAGTCCATTGTTTCTTAGCTCTGTGACTTATTACTTTATCTCTGTAACTAAATGAGCTTTTTTGTTGGAACATAATCCTCATTTCTGGGTCTAAAAATATTGCTTCCATATCATTTATAGCCATATCACAAAGGTTAGCTCTTGCTTTGTGCAGTTTCTTCCTGTCTACTGTATTATTATTATGATTATTACTATTATTGTTATTATTATTATGTTTTGCAAAAGCAAACTACAAATTGGAGATGTAAGTACCTTGCGGCTTGCCCCATCTAAACTGTCTCATGGTACATCACTCGTGGACATAATACTGGTGGGTTGACTGATTTGTTGATTACTGACTATATCACAATAATTTTTTGTTATGGCCATTTTCCCCATTTGTGTGATTGTTTCAATCTTCTAGACTTTACCTGTAGCCAACAGCTCCATCATAGACAGAATCATTCAGATAAATGATGGAGCCTCCAGGGAGTACAAACTGCTGCCCAGCTGGAGCATTGTAAGACACCAAACCATCTGTCAATGCAAACACAGTTGTTAGTGTCTCTGGTAAGGAGATGTGCCTGCCGCTAGACCAAGTGCCCCAAGAAGCTACTTGAGCTTCCAGGGGTGCACAGTCTTATGCATTATGTCCACTGGGGCTCATTTTGGGCTCATAGTTGAGCACTGTTAGAAGCCCACCTCAGTGGCAGTTACCTGAGTAAATCCGAATGTGTCATTCCAGGTACCGGGGTACCAAACCCTGGCTGGATATGCATGCCTTATTTTTCTCTTTTAACCAAGGAGGAATCATTTCATTCCATGGGTGAATGACTCCATCCCTTTCTGAGTTGATGGCCGGTCTTCAGTTCCCAGGCCTTGAGAGTTTCCATATGGGGCATACGATCTCTGTGGTAGATTCTTACCTAGCCAGACACAACCATAAAGCTCAACCCTCATGCACACATTCATGGAGTGGTCAGTGACTGGGATAAGGCGGACAAATCTGGCTACAATGGGAGGCTCCAAGTCCTTCAGGAAAACATCATAAGGGTTACTGTTCCCATCTAGCACCTAGGAGAGAGAAAAGAAATGGCAGAGATAGCATAAATCCATGCTCGTCTTTCTTCACTCATCATGCATTTGATGGAGCCTTCGCATTTCACTCATGGAAAGTGTATTTACTCAGCCCTCCCAGCGCAGCGAATAGATCCTCTGTGCCATCTCCCACATCTTTGGTCACACTTACAATGGCATGTCAGGTTTGAACATACACATAACTGAGTTCATAGTCCATTTGAGTGGTTCTATTATAATTAAACATATGTTCCCTCAGAGCGTGGGCGTTTTCTTCTTACCTGCTCCCCATGTCGGTTGCGCCAGGAGATCCAGCGAGTGCCATCTCGACTGTAGTTGATCTTGTACATGGGCGCAAATTCAATGCCATGACCCCCTGCGTGGCGTCCCTGGGTCCCCACAAGAGTGATAAAGTGCAGGGTACGTAAGTCAATCTGCAGAAATTCTTTCAGGTCATCGGGTTGCACTGGGATCTCAGGGCACCAGGCTCCGTCTCCTTCTTCAGAGTCAAGCCTTGAGCAGGAAGGGTAAGGCAAACAGAACAACTGTGGAATAAGCGTCACTCACCAGCTCATAGCAAGTGACTGCCCTGCGCCCACCCGAGGAGAGAGCCGAAAGCGGCAGTCTAGTCCAGCGGGACTTTGAGGACCTCCCCGTGTGTCTGTCTATCCTAACCATTCCCATTTGTGGTCGGTTTCCTGTCTCCGAAGCACCACGCAACCCAGGGAATGTTGCCACAAGGGAGCTGGGGGCTTCCAAAACACATGTAACCTTTAGAGTTTAGAGAACTCTTGGGAAATGAAACTCTTGCCACCCATGTTCCCTTACGGAGTTCTTTCACCATCCCCCTTCCAACTCTCAGCCTCAACCTCACAAAGCTGGCCGTTTGTGGTCTGGGTATCAAGTTAAGGGAGTGAGGAGGGAGGAACGGGAGGGTCTCTGGTGTGGGCTATGCAATGCAGTGGAATGCTAGACAGCAGAATGGGCCTGGCCACCCAGCAAAAGCCATGGGGACCGTGGTGAAGGTGAGCTTGAGGGCAGAAAGCATGCGAATGGAGTGGCCAATTACCTGGTTTTGTTTATTACCGCCGGGCTGGGCTAGCACTGAACACCGTTGTGAAATCACTATCAGTTTTATTTGGGAACCTCTTAGTATTTTCCCTCTTCCTTGGAGTGCTTCCCTTCTCCACAGACGCTACCCACTCATTTTTTGCTTCTTCCTAACTCCTCCAGCCATCACCCTAATCACTCAGATACTAAGATAAATACAACGAGGACGGCCTGCAAAGGTTGATTTCCTTGTGGGCGATTCCATTTTAACAAAATTGATATGAAATTGACACCAAAATAATTAGCAGGAAGAGTAGGCATTGGTCAGCAGAATTGTTTCTGAGTTGGGAGTCTGCTCATTTAGGGAACCTTGGGAAATACATACACCACACAGAATATGCTCTGTTTACGGATGACGATGGCCCTTCTGTGTGAGGTTTCCTTGAGGGAGGAAAGAACTTACTGGAAACCTCAGTGTCTGGTTTAAACGGTAAAAGCTCTGCACAGTCACATTCCAGGTGTCTCTTGAGAAGCCGGCTCCCTCATGGTCAGTGTCCTACACAATCTACTTCTCCTGGGCCTTCAGCCTTGGCCTTTCTCCTGCAGCAGCCAGTAGTGAGGTCAGGAAAAGCAAATCCACTGCCTATCAATGACCCCATTCACAGTGGGTGGCGTGGCTCTGAGGCCGCTGTGGTTAGGAGGAGGCTTCCAGGCTTCCAGGCTTCCAGGCCAGCAACTACAGCCAAGGCCTGGCCTCCCTCTGAAACATTCCGAGCAGCATAAGCCCCTCCAGTCTCTCTTCCCATCTCACGAGCGCTCACCAGCACCATCCCTCAAGCCATGGCTATGTGTCCATTTCCCCCAGCATTCAGGCTCTCCTGATGGAGCCATCCTCACCTCCCATATCTGGCAGCTGTGGATTCTGACCACTGACTTGAAGCTGTGATGTCCTCGTCTGGAATGTGGCCTCCTGACATGCCCAGAGGATAGCGACATGAAGCTGGACGAAGGAAACAAAGAGAAAACAGAGGATATGCTTTCATTTTTATGCCAGAGCCCCCAAGAAGGTTAAAACTAGCAACAGGGTAGGAAATAGAAGAACTGAAATCTTCCTCCATCTCTCTATGACCCCACTTCGGCCACTCTGTGCTACAGAACTTCTTCCTGACCCTAATTCAAATACTTTTTATACTTCCAAAATCTAACTAACAGCCAGGCTTACATTTTGGCCCAGAATCTAGCAACTAATGTGACATAATTTAATATGAATGTTCTTATTTTATTGAGTAATAACTCCAGTAGCCCATCTTTAGTTCCTTGATAGCAGATTTGCATATTGAATCAATTTCCTACAAGTAGTAGTTTTCTTATAGCCATCAGATACCGCACTCTGGTTTTCTGGGGCACTGACTGTATGAGATTATGAAACAAACCCATGAACTGCCCCATGTTTGGACTAAGCAGTCTGGGCCCTGACTTAAAACAATAGTTTTAGGGGTGGGCTTCACTTTCAACAAAGAGAATAAAATAAAACATATGAAATTCCTTGCGGAAAATAACAAAGCTTTCACACAATGAGGATCAGACGAAAGGACCACCATATCTGAGCATTGGTAAACAAGGAAGGGCCTAACAGATGAGCTGGCTACTGCCTTGACAGTGCCCACTTACAGTAGGGGGCCGAGAACACACCGTGGGAACTTCCTGACTTATAAAGACAAAGCAAGGAATAGTTGAATACTTTGAAGTCACTGTGTTCCACACAGTGGAACACAATAGAAAACGACTATGCATATAAAGCAGGGGAAAGGAACCATCATGAGGAAGGAAGAGAGAACTGATTTTCAACAGTATTTTTCTCAAAATATTGTTTTTAATCATAAGATTCATATGAAACCACAAATGGCCTTTTAAAAACTAAAACATTCTTACAAAAGAACAGACCTGGATATGTTAGGAATCTAGGTTTCAAAACATATCACAAGGCTATAATAATTAAAACAGCCTAGTGAATATATATGTGTGTGTATAAATGTATGCATATATATGTATATGTATATATATGTATATGTGTGTGTATGTGTGTATATATATATTTATATATATACACACACACACATATGGTATATAGACCAATGAAACTGAACGGGGAGCCCAGACGTAATCTCACACATATAAGGTCAACTGGTCTTCAACATAGGTACCAAAACAAATGCATGGGGGAGGGGGAGAATAGCAAAACAATGTCCTGGAAATTTGTACATCCTCATACCCAAGAGTGAAATTGACCCTTACACTAGACATAAAAAACACACACATGGGGGTTTGTTAGACTGGCTTACAGGATCAAAGGCAGAACAGTTTCTCAATGACCACCTGCAGACAGCAGAGAAAAGGGAACTGGGGGCTGCTCAGTGTAAGTCTCAGGACATTAAAGCCTTGGCAGAAGAGGCTAGTGATGCAGCTCTCATCAGAGGCTGAAGGCCTGGAAGCCCCTTGCATCCAAAGCCTGAATAACCTGAAATCTGCTCTCAACAACTGACAACAAAAAAGGACAGCTGCCAAGAAAGGCAAAGTTAACTGAGAACAAGAGCTAGTTCCCCCTTTGCTTTATCTCTTCCATTTGGCCCTCTGCCTGTTGCATGATATGGCCTACATTGGAAGATCTTAGATCTTAACTCTAGCGTATCTGAAGCTCAATTTGAGAACTGCATGTTGCTAGAGATCCAGAGTTAGTCCTCTGTGGGATTGGGCTCGGAGCTCTGCTCCCAGATCCCACCCCTTCTGGAGAGAGAACAATGCTAGGGGCCCTGCTGGCAGCCACAGAATAGAACATCCCCAGTCAGTAGGCTTTCCGTCCCATCCATCATATATCTCCAGATGCTGGGCTGTACACATGAGAATATCTGCGCTCTGGGACATGTGAGGTAAGCCAGACATTGGGAAAGAAGAGCCAACAAGGTGAGTCATGAAAATGTCATAAATAACTTCCCACCGCGGAGAATGCTGGTCCTTGGGACAATAACCAAGACATTTTAAGCTGCCACTGTCTCTACAACATGTCTCAGTAGGACTGTATTTCCTGGAAATCCTTTTTATGTCATATCCTAATTGACTCCATGCAAGAATTTTTCTCTATTGAATGGACAAAGAAAATGAAGTAACAGGGATCTGAAATCTGTCTGACAGGCAGATGGGGGAGCGACAGAGAAAGACCACATAGGATTCTCGGCTGTGAGATGTCAGAGGATTGCTGAGTCCTTCCCAGAGGCTTACAGACAAAGTCCTGGGGATGCGGCCAAGGGAAACCTTGAGTCACAATGTGCACACTGACACCAAATAGAACAGGCTTCCCTGTAAGTCTGGCCATCACTTACCTTACGGCAATCTATCTATTTGTGTGCTGAGCTAACAGATGTGCTCCTTTTTTTAAAAAAAAAATACTTATTTATTTATTATGTATACAATATTCTATCTGTGTGCATGCCTACAGGCCAGAAGAGGGCACCCAGACCTCATTACAGATGGTTGTGAGCTACCATGTGGTTGCTGGGAATTGAACTCAGGACTTTGGAAGAGCAGGCAGTGCCCTTAACGGATGAGCCATCTCTCCAGCCCAACAGATGTGCTCCTTAACGAGTGTCCTTGTATTTAGATAACTGCTCAGTAGTGAATAAGACACAGGAAAGGATTTCTCTCATCTACCTCCCTTCTGGTCCCAGGCACAAAGGGAAGATGAAGGTGTTCAGAAATCAAATGGATACAAGTTGCTTGCCTACTTGCCAGTTGCTATTACCATCTCAGACTCTGACAGAGCTATCAAAAATACTAAAATTTGATGTTGGGATAAACCCAACAGAGATTCTTTCAAGAAATAACTTTCATCATGGAGTTTTCTATGGCCCTTGCACCTCTGGGTCTCCTTGTTGAGACTTAGTGATCATGGCACGTTCCTTGCCCCTTTCAACACCTGCCAACACACAGCACTGCTCAGGTGTTCAACAGACACTGGGCAAACAGGTAGGCATGGAAAGGTGGAGAGACAGGTAGATGGATGGAAGGATGAAAGCCTGGATGGAAAAAATGTAGAGTGAACTGCACATTAGAT
The DNA here is from genome assembly GCA_028555095.1 of Dicrostonyx torquatus. Classification (NCBI taxonomy): domain Eukaryota; kingdom Metazoa; phylum Chordata; class Mammalia; order Rodentia; family Cricetidae; genus Dicrostonyx; species Dicrostonyx torquatus. The sequence continues at coordinate 1,585,554 of JAQHUG010000342.1, read as the reverse complement.
CTTGGAGCACAGTGGAGGAGTAATTTCGGACTCAGAACCTCCCAAGTGAGTCATCATCTGTGGAGTTCAACAAGTTTTTGTGATGCAGCAGATTGCCCAGCAGGCTCTCAGCAGGCAGGGTCAAAGGTCATCAGAGGGGGTGAGCTACCAGTAGGAGAGGAAAAAAAGCCATAGTGCAGGTCTTAGTCAGTGCTACTGGATAACGACTCACCAAGATCCACTAGGGAAGATTTTTCTGGAGTTTTCATGAGGGTCCAGGGACTACAGACAGACTTGAGGGATGGCAGGAATCCTCTTCTGTGCTGAGATGTGAACCTTCAGATCAGTGCCAGAGCAAGTGCTGGGCCCCAAGTTTATTAGGACAGAATATTTTTCAATGGATAACTGAAAGAGCTGAAGGTACCAAGCCATATACATACTGATATATATATATATATGTATATGTATGTGTATACATATATATATACACATACATATACATAGAGAGAGATATAGATACAATAAAGTTTAACTTAGAAATTAAGCATAGCAAGAGATAAATAAGAATTAATATTAAAATAGAACAATTATGATATTCCATGGTAAAAGTTATATGAATGAAGCTGTCTCACATCATTTTTTAAATGCTAATTTTGATAATGCATACATGTCTGTATGTACACACGTGTATGCAGATACATGGAACATAAGATTAAAAACAGGGAATTCAGAGACAAAAGCTAGTAAAGCAGCAATGTAACATGCAAGCAGGATTTCTCCGTGACTCAGTGTTACCAGGGGCCCCACAGGAAGGGCAGAGGAAAAGGACAAGCTGATCTTGGATGGCCTTTCTCATCCCACTGGGTCTTTGGAACCAGAAGAAGTCTTGGCCCAGGGAACCCAACGTGGCACTTCTCCGCAGCCCCAGTGTGGTTTTCCTATTGAACGTGCCTATTTTGGGTAACTGGTGGAAGGGATCCCAGCTACTAGGGAAGACTCAGACTGCAACTCTGGCCCCAGCCCTACACGTCAGACCCCTTCCTTACTCCCAAGCTTCTCTCACCAGATCCCACTCTCCTGTTCACTCCGTATCTTGAGATGTAAAGAAACACGTAAGTAAAGAGATCAGCCTGTCACCAGAAGCAAGAATCACTGCAGCAAAGAGTTTGCTTGCTGAGTTGTCTTGGTGGTTTCCGGGTGCTTCTGCTACCCACCAATCTCCTGACAGAGCCGCCAATGGACTCTTCCAGTTTCCCAGAGTGGAAAACTACTAGCATCAGCTGCAGTAGGTCCCGCTGAGAACTCTGTCCATCCCAAGCTCCTGTATGGGTTGGCAGGCAGGCTAAGGAGAAGCAGCTGCCACCAGGCCCCAGCTTCCCAAGAATTACTTTTCAGACTCTCCTGCCAAGGCTGTTAGCCTGAAAGCATTGCTTGTTCCAAGATGTTTACCACCCCATGGCCAGCTCCAGCCCATGGGCTCCCATCAATGAGTATCCTATATGCAGCTTCCAGGAAACACAGCACACGAAAGGTTTGAACACAGAGGTATGACCCCTGGCTCTCTCCAAGCACACATACTTGACAAAGAGAGATTATCTGGGTCGGAGGTGGGGCAAACCAGTCTGTGGTCTAAAGAAACATGAGTAACTGAAAAACTTTAGAGTCAGGAAGAAATCTTAACTTATTGAACCCTAGACTTCTATATTTGATATAAGAACTTGTGAGTCTTCAAATGGTGACCAGAGTTGCTCAGAGGCTTGCAGATGACCAGTGCAATGGTAACAGAAACCCAGAGTTCTCAGCTGTGGTCCTCCTCATATCTCCTTACTCTACTTCTTGCTGTTCTAGAAAGGACAAGCCCTGTCAAAACTGTCGTCTGAACCCTGCTTCCCACAGACTTCACACAGCTTATTCACACTGAGACCCTGCCAGGGTCCAGGCAATTCTGTTAGGGTTGCCTTCTTCAGGTTGTGGGGTTGTTTTTTATTTTTGGCACATGGGTCTCTTTCATGAAGATCACTTTTTCCCAGTTGATACCCTCTTAAGAATATCCCTTTGCTCTGAGAATTCAAAATAGTCTTCAGGAACAAGTGTTAAAGACTTTGAGAAAGAAAATCCGGATATATGGGCTTCAGGGTTTGGAGGTACAGATTGGATGACATGCCCTTCCCTACACACATGGGCCAGTGGATGGGCAAGAAGTGTGCTTTTTTAGCCTAACAAGGAGGCAAACACAGAAGATATAACTGGATAGAAACAACACGGAGGCTGGACATTTATATATAACATGGCATGTGGTTCAGCACATAATAATTTTATGTTTCATTTAGCAGAACTTGGCGAATCCCACAAGAGGGTGAGGAAGAATTGTAGGAGCCAGAAGGGTTGGGAACACTACAAGAACACAGGCCACAAAATCAACTAAGCAGAGCTCATAGGACTCACAAAGACTGAAGTGATAATCGCGGACCCTGTATGGGTCTGAGCTAGGTCCTCTGAACATGTTGTGGTTGTGTAGTTTGGTGTTCTTGTGGGACTCCTAACAGTGGGAGTGGAGTGTCCCTGACTCTTTTGTTTGGGACCCTTCACTTCCTACAGGGTTTCCTCATCCAGTCTTGATATAAAGGTTTGTGCCTAGTCTTATTGTAACTTATTATGCTATATTCAGTTGAGATCTCTGGGAGGCCTGCTCTTCTCTGAAGGGAAATAGAGGAGGAGGGGAATCTGAGGGGGAGGGGAAGTAGTGGAAGGAACCTGGGTGATATGGGGGGAGGGGAAACTGTGGTTAGGAGGTAATATATAAGGGAAGAATAAATTTTAAAAAAACAATTCTATGTTTCAAAATTGATTCTGTCCTTCTAATATGGGATTGCAAGACTGGGTATTACATCTCATCCCTTTGGAAGCCTCAACTTCCTTGTCCTCTGGTATGGTTTGAATTGGAAATGTCTCCACAGGTTCATATAATGGAACACTTGTCCCCAAGTTGGTAGCACTGTTTTGGTAAGTTGTAGAACTTTTGGGACTATGGCCTAGATAGCAGCGGTGGGTTGCTAGGTCTCAAAGGTAGTATCAACTTCTAGTTCCAGCCAGAGCTTTTGCTTCTTGATTCTTCCATCTGCACCCAATGCCACCAATTCTGTCATGCATTCCCCAGTATGATAAACAGCACCTTCAAAACCATGAGTCAAGATAAACTCTTTCTCTTTCAAGTTGCTTCTATTAGATATCAGTGCCAGCAACATAAAAATAAACCATCCTTAATAACCCTCATCCTTAACAATAAGCAGGGTGGTTACAGAAATTTTATATAAAATACAAATAACTGCATGACAGTGGTGGCACATGCACTCAGGAGGCAGAGGCAGGTGGATCTCTGTGAGTTCAAGGCCAGCCTGGTCTATAGAGTTAGTTCCAGGACAGCCAGGACTGTTTCACAAAGAAACTCTGTCTCAGGACAAAAAAAAAAAAAAAGAACTTAGCACATTCTGTGGGATGTAATAGTGCTCAATAATGATACACAGAAGGGAAAAGAAAGAGGATTATGTGTTTTAAATATCACAAGCTTTCTTTCTTAATCAATGTGGAAACTTTGTGACCTTTAAGCCTGTGTTCTCTGCTTAGTCCTAATAACAATACTTGTTTATGGGAATGTATAAGAAACCAGACAGTTAGCATCCTTCCAAACTTAGAGCAACAGAGTAGTAATGTTCAAGTATTCTTGATTCTCTGATTATTTTTATTATGACTCTTTCTAATAAAAGCTTTCAGTTGGCCTCCAGAGTTGTAGAGGGTAAAAATAAATAAGGAAACAAATAAGGAGTGGGGAAAAGAGAATGACAATAAAAATAAGGTAAAGTCAATATCCAAAGTTATATTTTCCTTGGTATATTAGGCATCAAGGCCGGGCCTTGTGTGCCTGCAAGAGAAACACTCTCACACCGAGTGTAGCCTCAGCCACGCTTTGTTTTAGAGCCTTTGCTGGTGGGAACTTTTTCACTTTGGTTCTACACCGCTTTGAACTCTGAGCGTGGAACAGTCCAGTGAGATGGCTCACAGGGTAAAGGCACTTGCTGTGCAAGCCTGGTTACCTGAGTTCAATTCCCAGAACCCACCTGGAAGTGAATGGAGAAAATGAGTTCCACAAAGTTCTCTGACCTCTGTACGTGTGCCACGGCACATGCATCCCACAAACACACAGTGAAGATGATGATGATCATGATGGTAACAAAACAGTAATGACGATAACATACGTTTAAAGTGAAACACAACCATTTAAGAGGAATCATAGTGATAACAGAGGAAAAGTTCCCAAGCCTGTCCCCAGGTGGGCTAGGGTAGCTGTGATAATCAATGTTTCCCCCAAGAGTACCCAAAAAAGCTGGGTAAACATAAACGCTCTGCTCAAAATTGCCTGATTGATGAGGCAAGGGAGAGCAGCATAACTAAGACCTTTGAGAAGGGAGCAATCTCAGAGAGGAGAAAGAATCCAGCCTCCAGCAGATTGGGACAGGGACAAGATGCTAATGCTTGCCATGGCACCCGCAAAGGGTTGCTATGAGAAAAAAATAATCAGTGCTGATGAGAATCTGGGATGAACTGTGCACAGAGCACTTCCACGCAGCCACGTGCCTGGTGCTGGGCCTTGTAGAGCAGGAATGTAAAAGCCAAAGAATTCAAGACTTGCAAGGGGAGAACTCCCAGGGGTTCTGGAGACACTCTCAATGACCAGGAATTCAGCTTACCAACTATGCAGCCTGAAGATGTGTTGCTCTGCCTAATACAGGCAGATCCAATTGCTCCACCAATGGCCAAACTAGATTTAGGTTCACAACCTCTTACAGAAGCCAAAGGTCCGACAGCATGCTCTAAGAGCTAGTAAGGACAGCTTCAAGAAGAAGCAGGCCATGCCAGTTCTGTCTACTACACCACGGGGTTTCCAGTAGCTACTCATAATGAATAAGGTACAGAAATGTGCCCAAGTATATGTAAATCCTTTACTCTCGGTTTGCCAAGGGAAGAATTCCAGTTCAATCTTTTGGGTACTATAACCTGTTCTTAAGATATAAGGTCTAATGAGGGGTGTTTCCTGTGTACAAGCATTAACTAACTACAGAAAGGCTGCTTGTTCGGGATAGAAATTGGACATTTGTTCTATTTAAATAAGACACACATCTGATCCAGGCATGGTGGTACACACCTGTAATCCCAGCACGTGTTGGAAGAAAGGGAAGGAAGAGCCAGAGTTCAAGGCCAGTTTTAGCAACATTGAAAGTACAAACCCCACCCAGGCTATGTGAGACCTTATACCAAAACAAAATAAAAAAGAATGAAATAAAACAGGAGGGAGTAAAAGGGGGAGGGGGAGGGAAAGACAGACAGACGGGCTTATACCTGCAGTCTTTGAGCACTTCGGAGACTAAGCCTGGATAGTTTTTATTTGAAGCTAGCCTGGGTTACACAGAAAATTCCAAGATAGCCCTGGCTATATAGTTTGACCCTGTCTCAAAAAAAAAAAAAAAAAAACCCAGAAAGACAAAGAAACAGTAGCTAAAGACAACATGCTACCATCATTAACTTGGTGGGCACCCACTCGGGTGGGTGGTGGGAGTCCATCTATCACTATTGAGAAAGTTCCTAACAGAAGAATCGGTTACCAATCTTAAATGTTGATCAAACATGCAAAAGAGAACACACTAAAACCATGGTCTTTCTAAACTATATCAGCCCCCATCTCCACAGACAGGGCTAATGACACACCGGGGATATGTTAGTGGTGACACAGAAGGCAGACCTAGCTGTCTTGTGTCTTTATTGTGGTTGTGACACTTGAAAGGGGCAGTCTGAATTCATCCTTACAAACACCCAGAGTAGGAGGTGTACACCCAATGCGACCACAACCTCCCTTATTTATAACCCTCCAAATATTCTTCCTGTAGACCATAGAAAGGGGAGCGCAGGCATTTATTAATAAGCAGAATTCTCTAGCTCCTGTAATATTTCTCAAGTGGGAAGGGTGTGTCCCCATTCAGATCTGAGGGAGACTGGGCCTTACTGCAGCTGCATTAGACTGTAAATCACCTCGGCTTCCCCAACATCTTTCCAAAATCAAGCTTCGCTTGACACAATTTACATTCTTTTTTTTTTTTTTCAAGACAGGGTTTCTCTGTGGCTTTGGAGCCTGTCCTGGAACTAGCTCTTGTAGACCAGGTTGGTCTCGAACTCACAAAGATCCTCCTGCCTCTGCCTCCCGAGTGCTGGGATTAAAGGCGTGCGCCACCACCGCCCGGCCACAATTTACATTCTTTTCCTGCAGTGAAGCCCAGAGAAGCCTTGAAGTCCCTTGTCTTTCATTTCTACCCTCCTGGTCCCCATTACTCAAGTGTTGACTTATTGTCTTCAGAAGCCAAGCATGGTGACAGGCACCCCTCATGGTCACGGGTGTGTGGGAGGTCATCACCACAGGAAAAGAGATAAAGGCCAAAGCCAGAGACATCTTCCAATCAGAAGAAAATGTTGCATACCATTTAACAGTGTATCACCACCCACTAAGCCCACAAAAAACCACATACAAACCTCAAATATTTAACTACTGTAACTTTTGTTTTACTTTAACTGTGTATGTATCCAAGCCACCAAAAGCTCTGAATGGCTTATTTTGTTGCATCCATGCCCTTCAGAGACTTGCTAAAGGCAAGAGCTCACCCGCAATCTCCCTATGCTAGAACAAACACACGGCATGTACTTTGTCCCTTCGGGGTTAGGATGACCACAGCCCAGGGGCGGGCAGAAGCCTCATTCTCCACTACGAACTCAAGTCTTTCTTGAAGACTGGGAAAAGTATTGTTCACGAGTAACTCCTCTTCCTACCCTGTTATCTACGAGGTACACGCTTGGTGTGTTTGGTGTTTGGATTTTTTTTTTCAGCTCCCTACTCTTCCTAGAGTCACAAATGGCAATTAGGCATTTGCATATAATGACTTTCCCAAGCCCTTTACTTACTAGTTCCTCACTTACAAGTTCACTTTGTCTCCCATGTGTCCCCCATGGCGGGGAGGCAACCTTGTGAAATGCAGACAGTAAAGTTACATCCCCGACCTTGTAACTGAGCAAAGCTGGTGCTGTTGGGGCTTTGTTTGCTCCCCAGAGATCCATGTAATGTGTAGGGAACTTGGTCCCCAGTGTGGAAATCTGGAAACGGATGGAACCTCTAAGAGGTGAGGATTCTGGGAAGTCTGAGGCTCCACCCTCCGAAAGAAAGGAAATTCTCTAGGACTCCATTGTAGGTTGTTGTCAAAGCCTCAAACTGGCCCTAGCCAGCTGTCTTCTTGCTCACTCTTCAGCCATTGTCATCCACCATGCCCTTGAACCTCCCAAACTATGAATAAACAAACATGTTTTCTTCATAGCCTTGTTCTGTCCTGGTATTTCATTATACCAACAAATAGCTAGTGATTGTAATCACCAGCTGCGGTACAAAGATTTACTTTAGTAGTTAAGGTCATAACATTGAACAAGGACAGAACTAGAAGTAGAATCTTGACCTTTGATCTCCATGGCCACCATCTATTCATCCCTCTGTCACCATCCACTACAGATAGCCAACAGTTGCCACACTATCCAAAGCATAATCTCAAAGGTCAGGAAGACCTCCAAGTAGAAGAACAATCTAGAAAAAGGCTTGAAGAAGGTTCTTACTGATGTAAACTTTGCAATGTCCTGGTCTCAGAGACACTGAAATATAATAGCACAAGAAACCTGCCTCTGTAAACCTGAGGGTGTACAGCACAGACCTTAGTCCTAGGTGAAGATGAGAGCTGTGGTCATGAGATATTTGATGGACACCAAAGATTTCAAAGTTATGTGTCACTTGTTTATGTGACTTCTCATTGACAATCACTCCTATCTTCCTACTTTGTCTTTCACGTGTGCCATGCCTTTTCTTGTATTCCAATTCATTGCCTTCCTCTTGTCACCTGGCCTGGTAGATTTCTTTAGCTTTAGCTCCTGACACACCTTAACATTCCAACCAGCAAGACACTGGAGATTTTGCTTATTTGGGCAAAATGTGATCATAACCTGGTTATGTAGTAAGCTTAGGGCCAGTCTGAGAAATTTAGTAAGGCTCTTCATAAAAAAAAAATTAACTAGAGTAAAAAAAAATGACTGAAGATTTAAGTCAGTTGTTGAGCATTTGCTAGCTTGCACAAGGCTTTAAATTTAATCTCAAAGTCATGCACCCAAACACCATCCCCCATTGGATATCTTAATGATACCAGCTTCAAGGCCTTGGGGTCTTGCCAGCTCTTAGAAAAGGAATTGCTAAGCAAGACTGTTGTAAAGTAGTGCTGATATTTAACCCTAGACACTTCAATGCTAGGTCTCTATAGTAACCAGAGACACTGACACCTTGTGTATTCCTACCAGGATTGAGGGTCCTCCTGTAGTCTCTTGGCCTCTCAACGCAGAAGCCCTAAGCACACCTGACAAAAGCTCAGAGGCCCAGGAGAGGAACTCTGTGTGGTACTCTGATCATGCAATCACATGATCATGACACTGGTTCTGAGGCTTAGCCCAAGTCTCCAAGGGCTCTGACTCAACCGACCGCAGGAAGAGAAGTTTTATCATCTCCTGCACTCCATCAACTCTCTGCCTCTTGAAAGCTTGAAATCTGAGACACGGGAGTACAAAGTAACAAAATACACGCAAAAATTCAGAGTATAGATAAAAATCTGCCAGATGCTTTGGGTAGGAGGCTGTATTTTCACAGCAAATGTACTTGGAGCTCCTTCATCCTAAGATGTAAGACTCAAGAATTACAAAAGAGAAGTGTATTCTATATAATTTCAAATATAGAAGACAGTGTAAAATAATCAAATTATCAATGAAGTCTGTGATCATCATAATGACTAAAATTAAGGAAAATAAGGCCTGGCATCTCTTAAGCACATCTCATGTCTTATGTTATGACAGGCCCCTTCTGTGCATTATCCTGATTTGCATAATAGCCCTTTGGTAGTGACCAATGGCAGGCAGGAAGACTGAGGATGTTGAAACAAAAGTTGGAAACCTGCCATGCTCACTCATACAGTTAGGTCATAGCCTAGATCAGTGGTCTTCAACCTCCCTAATGCTGCAACCCCTTTACATGGTTCCTCACGTTGTAATGATCCCCAACCATAAAATTAGTTTCATTCTTATTTCATAACTGTAATTTAGCTACTTTGATGGATCATAATATAAATATCTAATATGCAGATGGGTCTTAGGCGATCCCCACGAAAGGGTCATTCAACCCCGAAAGGAGGTACAAACCACAGGCTGAGGACTGCTTGCCTAGATCCAAAGTGAGATGTGGCCATTCACTTCTCAATGTGTGTTTCCCCACATCATTTTGTCTCTGTGAACCTGTGTACCAGTGAATTTTAAAGGTCTACTTGTCATAATGTAGAATCACCTGGGAAGACAGCCTCATTGAGGACTTGCCTAGACCAGGTTGGCCTGCAGGCATGTCTGCAGGGGATTGTCTTATTTGTTGATTGGCCAGTCCAGTGTGGGTGGTACCATTCCCTAGGCCATGGGTTCTGAACTGTGTAATAATGAAAGAAGCTAGCCGAGCAAAAGCAAGTATCAAGACGCCTTTATTTTCTCTTGACTGTGGGTGCTATGGGACTGGCTGCCTGAGTTCTTGCCTCCATTTTCCTTCACTGATGGACTACAACCTACAACTACAAACCAAACTTCCTCTCCAGTGTTCCTTTCATTCAGGGCATTTTATCACAGCCACAACTCTCAGTTTCCTCATTTTCAAAAGACCAGATTAAACCAATCTTTCTTGAGCTTTCCCAGAACTGGCCCCAACTGGCCACAGAGTCCTTTAAATATCCAGTAACAGATTTTTTTTTTTTGCCTCCACAAATCAGGCCCAAGATTCAACTTCTCAGGCCCTAGTATCCATGCACTCATAGCTGGCGCATGATATAGGCTCCTCTGCATTGATACTCTGTGGTCTCACTATCTGCAGAAAGCCGTGGAGCTTGGAGGTCAAGGTCTATCATCTTGCTAGCACTAGATGGAATTCCATCCAGGCTATGCTGCTTTGTCTATAACTTCAGTTATCAACTAATATTTGTGGTCCTTCTCTGTAAAACTGGAGTAATGGCCGGGCAGTGGTGGCGCATGCCTTTAATCCCAGCACTCAGGAAGCAGAGACAGATGGATCTCTGTGGGTTCGAGGCCAGCCTGGTCTACAAGAGCTAGTTCCAAGACAGGCTCCAAAGCTACAGAGAAACCCTGTCTCAGGAAAAAAAGCAAAACCTGGAGCAATGATACTGCATCCCCATCATCTCACTATGAAGACTGCATTGTTAACGCCACTTCAAATGGAACTAGGAGTATACAGCACGGGCTTTGAATATCAATTGGTGCTTTTGTTGAGCTCTGCAATTTACAGTCTCTTTTCCCTTCTTGGTCTACTCAAGAGAGCTCTAGGGGCAGTTGAGTTTCTGCTATCCCCAGAGGAAGATTCTTATATGGAAGGAAGGATAAGAGGCCACCCAGGACTAGACTTGACAAACAAGCATGCAAGAAAGAAAGAGCCCAATCTAGCATTGTTCATTTGAGAGAAATTCATCCAGGGGCATCTCCTTCTTGCTTTTTGTATCCCTCCCTCCCAGGACTCTATTCTGATCATGAGAGAGAGAGAGAGAAAGAGAAGGAGAGAGAGACTATTAGTTGTACTCTCAGCATTTCTCTCAAGATATGAATAGTGGGGGCACAGGGAGATGAAAATAAATTTTTATTTTGGAAATATATAGAAGAAACAACATGCATCAGCCTTGGTGAAAGTAAAGGAACTTGGAATCAGGTGACAATTTGGTATTGAAGGGACCCCGAGCATCCCCAATGCCTCAGTTTCTTTGCCAGGGTGAACTGGCCCTGAAGAACTTCTACCTCAGAACTTTTTCATTTAGCGCAATGAAGAGACCAAAGTTCCAGGTCTGAGCTCTGTGTCCTCCTTTTAGTCTTATGCTAGTCTTTGCCTTCAAGTTAAGCCTCAAATTTAATTAACTTACAGCTATAAGAAAATGAATAATTAAATAATGAATGACTGAATAATAAAGCTAAGTATTTTTCTAAATGAACTTTAAGTCATTCACCAGAATTTTCCAATCCCACTCAAATCGCTAACTTGTAAAAATGATTTTTGCAAATTTGTTGGTATACTTGTTTACTAGGTGTGGATTGCCATGAGCCAGCTTCTGAATTATGATTCTGCTGTAAGATGCTGCCCTCGTTCCTTCCAGGGTTTCCTCCCACAGATGGGCAATTTTTACAGTTGGGATTCTCGTGCACAGTTGGAACTGAAAGGGTGCTAGCACCCCGCCCATCCTGCAGGGCAGGAACAGACTACATCTCAGTATTCCTCATGGAGACTTCCACAGCCCTACCCTGCAGCCCCTCTGGCCACTTTGAACACTGCCATCTCTGGAGACATCAGTGGCATTGCTCAACTTGCCAAGTCCTTTGCCAAAGCTCAGCTGCTTTAGAGCCCAGTGCTTTAAACGGTGGGTCACAATCTCAGATTGGAGGAGGAGGCGTAACTGGACGTGGGAATTGTCAAAGTATTGGCAACAATAAAGGGCTTTTGAAAGTGCAATGGCAAAGATCAATTCAAAATCAAATGCATAACACCTGTGTGTGTCTGGCAGGGCTCACCCATGTTACTCTGTGCATCGTCTCCGGAACCTTGCTCCTTAGCCCACAACACATGCGCTTAGCACTGAGCACACTGTCAGGACCCCAGTGCCCATAAACTCTGCCTAAAGCACAGAGCTCAGATTCCAGTGTCCTTACTGCATTGCAAAGATTTCTACCCTTATAGAAACATAATGATTTAATTATGGAGGGAGCCTTAACGTTTTCCCATCACTTCTCCATGTATAAGTATCAAATTAGTGTATCTTTAGCTAGTATTATGTTAGAATGTTTAACTTTCTAAATTGTTATTTGAGTTGCTGAGCTCAGTTTCATTTTTTTAACAATCATTAAGTGAATTTTTGGCTTGTGACTGACAGGATCGGATTTCAGACACCTTCTGACATGGCCTTAAACCTATTTCTGTTCATAGTTGGCCATATAATATTTGCCTATAGCCCAAGTCTCTCTGCTATGCAATGTGGCTAATCTAGATTGTGTGGACAATCTAAGTGCCAGAACTTATAATCACTGAGCACTTTAAGTTACAATCAGTGCTTTCAGTTGCCTCAGGCTGGGAAAATATACGTGGAGACCCCTGAAGCCTCCTCTAACTCCGTGAGGATTTGTCATGTATCTACTCTGCATGACTCAGTGGCGAAACAATGCGACTCCATGAGCCCCACGTTCCCTGACCATTTAACAGCGAGGAGAAATGGAAATTTCTTGTCTGCTTTCACATCTCTGTTTCCAGTTTAACTGGGTAAAAAAGAAGTGGAGGCAGAGAGAAGGGCTGTTCCTTTGGTGTGCACCATGCTCCTAGGAAAACCTTTTAAAATTGAGATAACTATTTTTTGTGCAGGTAGAAAGAGCCAACAGAAATACCTAACAACAGAACAGAGAGAAAGATTTCCTTCATGCAGCCTGCTTCCTATTCAGGGACTACAGCTCATATTCTAACACTGGAAGCTGGTTTTCCTGGTTTGATTGCTTAAATGCCCCTCCAGTATACCCGGCTCCATGATGACACCCAGCACCCCAGCCTCGTGTGCACTCTTTGTCCTCTTCTTTGGAGTTCAGAGCAGAAAGACCATCATGGGAGATGACCTAACTTTACAGGGCAGGAGGGATACAAAGCAGAAAAATGAAAAAGGTGTCCACATTAAGATCTGAGGCCCCACTAAGCTCATTACAATAATGGAAAAAAGCATTGAATTCACTCAACCAACAATTTTTAGATTTTTTTAAAAAGGGGTTTTGACCATGCTTCCTATTAAGGGAATAAAGAATAGTCTGTGACCAGGGCATTGGTGGGGGAGGTACTCTCTCAACGGTACCATTATACTAGTAAAAAGACAAAATGAATGCGCCCTTGAGAATGTAATTATAGCTAGCTGAAAAATTGAGCTCTACATACTATTGTGGGAGGCTAAGTGGGTAAAAATCCCTTTGGAAGACTCTGTTATGAAGAACATTAAATAACATGTTACAAGTGGCCCAGGAATTCCACTTCTGAACAGAAACTCAAGAAAACTGAGTATGTATCCTTACCACAAACTCTATGCAAGAATATGGAAGGTTTTTTTCACAACAAGCCCAAACTTTAAACTATCCAAGTTCCCATCAATAGTAGAGCATGTAAATGAAGAGCACAAACAAAGTAATAGCATACAACAGCAAGGATGGGCCATCAACCACTGCATGTTTGCTTACAGCAGCTGGCTGTAGTATCCGCGTATCTTATGCCTCCGTTATACAAAGTACAAACAGACAACGAATCTTTCTTGGTAGAAAGCAACATAATGGATGTCACCGGGATGGGGTAGAAGAAAAAACTCCATGATGCCTGTTTCTTATATATTGAAGTGTAGCTCACTGCCAACCTTTTGATATTGCCATAAAATATCATCATCTACAAAGTCCACATTCCAGAGTGGCACAATCAAAAAGATCACATTAAAAAAAAACTCATGTTTTATGTAAATGTACACGTCTGTGTTAGCCCACATTCATACCTACCCTCTGCTTCAGGTTAGACATGTCTGAATGAATATGTTGGGTTTGTAAAAAAAAAAAAATCTATCAAATTGAACACATAAGATATGTGTAGTTTTATTTGTTTATATTTGTCAAAGAATAAAATATGGACTTAAAATCTTTACCTTTCTCTTTATTGTGTACATTTTTTGTTCTTACAGACTCTGGACATAGCTATACGGCTTGTTCTGACCAATGAGGTTCACTCCCAAAGCACTGAGAGTTGAAACAGGGGCTTAGCGGACAAGCACCACCAAGCTACAGCCCTCATCCCTGCCGATAGGTTCCTTAACAAACAAGCTGAGCAGTGGGTTGAGAGACTATTTGCACATGCCTGCTTCTACTCGTGCTCTTGTGCAACTTCCACAGAAACATAACCAGACTAGTCTGCTCGAGGAACCTACAGAGCCACAGCCAAACTGCCCTTCCTCAAGGTCAAGGTATTCCTAGACGAATCAATAGCCAACTGCCTCCCGGATAGGTAAGCGCACTAAGACAGCTCGGAGTACAGTCTGATCAAGCACAGCAAAAGCCATCAAGCTATAAGCTTGTGAGCAAAGTAAACACTCATTTTAAGTCGATGAGCTATTGAAGATGTTAAGCAACATTACTGTGTAACAGACAGATGACACAATTATATACTTTAGGTTAAAGCTAAAAGATAAATCAATTAGAATACCACACACACACACACACACACACACACACACACACATTGACTTAAAAGATTTATCTCACATCTCTGTTTTGAGCACAGACACATCCTGTGAGAAAGAGAGACAACCTGGGATTCTGGGAACCTGGCATCGCACAGACTTAGTGTTCTAAAAGTATAGCAGGATGGTCAAGTAAAACCCAGGCCTTGCATCCAATGGATAAGCCCCCAAAGAGGTTCCCTGAGCATCTAAAGGTTCTCTCCCATCTCTCCCAAAAGGCACAGCAGCAAATAGCCATTTCTTCTCCCATTTAAACGAAAAGGCATTAAAACTGCTCTGATCTACGTAACACCTCTTGTAGAATACCCAGCACGTTCTGTATGGAGAGGGAACGGATACGACTTTCTATTTCCGACTTGGCTGCATTTCACCACGCAGGTGAAAACTGACGCTGTGAGTTCCTTTGGCAGATCTCTTTCTGAGATGACCACTGACAGGCACGGGCAGGCGCCTGGTATTTAGCTTCCAACTGAGTAATGGCTGTGTTACCTGGATTAACCTGAGCTTTTGCCGAACCCAGAATGGGCAAGAGCAGGAGCAGCACCAGGGGCATTCTGGGAATCGGGATCATTTCGGAAGATGGAGTTGGATCTGGAGTCTGCAGCCCACCAATAATGCAAAGAAACAGAAAGAGAAGGAAAAGAAATCAGTAATGCAGAATTCACCAACACATATGAACACAAACTTCCTAGATAATTTGGAATTCTTGCAATATTTATTTCTATATTTAATACTTCAATAGACCCAGGGATTATCTAATGCAAGAATTTTCCAATTCTATTAGATTATACACTCACTACTGGAATTAAAATCAGCAAAACTATACACAGGTAGCAATATATTACTGAGGCAAATACCAAACAATAACAACAAAATAAAATTTATATTTATGATGTCATCTAATATTTTCATATTATCAACATTAGTTCCAACATTAAAGCAAAAAAAACCTTTAACCTGTTTTTAAAGCAGTATAAGTTCAACATTAATCTTGTTCCACTAGATTTAAAGTGATCTGCAGAACTTTGTAGTTTCCTTGTTTTTCTTAAGTTTCCTCGAAGAGATCTATGTGACAATACTTGCGATACGAACAAATCAGTACATACCCAGATTTAATTCAACAGAGGCAAACGTGGGAATTTTTATATGTATGTATACGAATGAACATAATACACACCCATTGACCCCTCACTCCAACAGCTAAGAGGGCCCAAGGGCAAAGCATCCTGGCAGTGACCATCCATTGACAATGCAAACCAAGAGTCCGGATCTTGGTTTCCAATCCCACCTCCAATAAAATGAATCAGAGTTTCTTAGAGAAAATGCTTGATTCTGAGACCGGGTCAGAAAATCTGTAAGATAAGCCTGGGATTTATGTTGTACACACACACACACACACACACACACAATGAAGTATGTCAAAAATATAGGTGTCAGCCAAAATATCTCCCAGTAACCAACGCTGGAACAATTTGAACAATAAAATAAATAAAGAAGTATTAGATTATAACTCAGTGTATAAAGTAAATATCCACAAGTCCATGCTGATGTAAACAGATGACTGAATAAACAAACGGGGGAGAGCAGCCCATTTTCCATGAGAAAGAATTCCAAATAATTACGTAGCTAATCTGGTCCTTACACATAAGTTGCATATAGCAACTTGCTTCCAAAGGATGCAGCAGGAGCCTGGGGAGGGGCCGGAGAGCATCGTTTTGCAGGGGGAGGGGAGAATATGCCAAACTACTTAGTGTCAGGTAATTATGGTTACGTAACATCAGCACTGAAAAGTCATTGTGACGGTGCATGTCCTTGGTAGAACGTCATGGCAAGGCATTGAGGTCAGTGGTCCCAACCCACAAACCATGGCCTTTGTCTGTTCCAAAGGGAAAAAAAAGGGAAATACTAAGAGGAGGACTTTCTCCAAGATTCCCAACTTATCCTCTGTGCTGATTTTCCCCCCTTTTCTTAAAAATTGAGGTGAACAGTAGCTACCTAATGAACACAGAAGGTTCATAACAGAGCTAAGTGTTCATCTCTGTAGCAGATGGGTCTAATGCCCCAAGGACCATTTAACTAATAGCCACTCAATGGGGTGTGGGTTTAGCTGAGGAGAAAGTGGTTAAGCTCCAGGTAACAGCACAGAAAAGCAAAACAAGCATATGGGCCTAGGGTTCCAGGATTGCAGAGTCCACCTGGTGTCACTGCTATTGTCATCATTCCTTTTGTCTTTCTTTTTATTCTATCCTTTTGTCTAAGCCTCCATCTCCCTTGCCAGCTCAGTCACGATGAGGCTCCTCATTTATTTCTGCTATTTTTCTTTTTAGTTTTATACTTTTGTTATTTTTAACTTTCTTTTTATGTATCTTTTGTGTCTTTCACATCAGGCATCTTGATCCCACTCATTTCCCATCCCTTTGTATCCTCCCTCTGTCCTTGCAGTGCCCCTCCCAGTAAAATTTAAGAGAAAAAAGAAATAAGGAAGCTGTAGTGTGACATAGTGAGTCATGAAGTTCTATTTTCTTTTGCCTAAGAGCCTCTGCCAAGCCCTTTCCTCTTTGCCTGCCCAGCTCTCTATTCAATGGTCACTTCTGCATCAAAGTGTTCTGACTCGATTACTCAATGCACTGAAAACACAGTTTTTTTATACAGCAATGATCACGGTCTCAACTGTGTAGGGTTGCTGTGACTGTCCAGTGTCCTTTCTGTAAGAGCAATGCTTACTCTCAATGTCACTGTACTGAAAACATTCAACAGAGGGGCCTGATATATACCATTGTTGACCCAAATACTCAGTGATTACATCAGATCAATCTGATGTTTTTTGCCCTAAAAGGAACTTTCTTCTAGGATTTCTATGAGCAGACAAAACCCTCTGAATGAATTGTCTCAAGGATTCTATATGTAGCCATGTGGCGGGTGCAAGGAACTCAAAGCATATGTGGAAATATGAGCAGTTGGGAGAGTCCTTCTTTCTGAGCTACTGTGACAAACAGCGTGAACTTCTTTGACAATTGATTCAGGTCTGAAAATATAAAATAAAAGTGAAAATGCAAACGCCACTGGTCAGAGTCTTGCCTTCCACTCATTTATTCATTGATTATCTTGCAAATGTCCTGTCACATGGAATACAGATGCCTTAAATGTCAGAGAATGACAGGGGAGATGGCTCAGGCCATAACGTACTCTACAGAAGCATGAGGAACTGAGTTTGACCTCCCAGAATCCACATCACTGAAAGATACTGGTACAGCTCTAAATCCCAGCACTGCGGAGGCAAACTCAAGAGGATCAGAAGCCAAAACAGTGAACTCCAGGCTCTGTGAGAGACCCTGACTCAAAACAACATAGTGAAGTGTGACCAAGGAAAGTATCCAGCATTGATCTCTGGCCTTCACGCATGCATTTGTTAATATGTAAATAAAAATAAATGAGTCAGACAAGATCACCGTCATCACAGGGCATGGAGTATGCAAATAAGTAAGTAATGAGTGCATGAAAAGATGTACGGGTGGCAACCGACAGGCCAAATGCTCTAAATCATTTCTTCCCCTTTCAATCTTGTAATAAACAGGACACTCTGAAGTGTGGAGAGGATCGCTGTACAGGAAAGAAAACAAGGTTGAGCAATACAGCCAGGGGTGAGCTGTTCCCGGGAGGTGTGCAGTAAACTCTTCTAAGCATGTAAATGGCTCAGAGACAGACACACAGAGCATGAAGAGACTGGGCAGCCAGGATCCATGCACAAATAAATAAGCATTTGACAAATGAGCGTCTGACAAATAAACATCTGAGAAAAAGGGACATAAAAAAAAATCAGTAAGTTTCCAGTGACTCAACAATCTTTACAAAAGCAAAAACCAAAGCATATCTACACCTCACACAGAAATAAAGAGCCCAAAATTTAAAGACAGAACAATAGTCCCAGCACTTGGGAGGCAGAGGCAGATATAACCCCATGAGTTTGAGGCCAGCTTGGTCTACAAAACGAGATCCATGACAGCCAGGGCTACACAGAGAAACCCTGTCTTAAAAAAAAAAAAAAAAAAAAAAAGGATCTCTAGAAAGTAGATGAATTTTCCATAAACTAAAGACTTGCATGAAACAGCATGGAAAGCAAAATACACAGACGATAAAAACATTCTTTATAAAAATTCAAAACATCCTAGGGATTAAAAAAAACCCAGAAATTATAAACTTAGCAGATAAGCAGTGAACAAAGGTAAATATTTGAAACTACGAAACCAAACAACTTCTGTTGCAAAAAGCCATTAGAAATATGGGTCAAGTAAATAAAGAACAAAGGGAACAGTAGACTGCATCAGAACGTAGAAAGCTGAACCTCAAAGCAGTTGCTGAACCAGTCTCACAAGCTTGTCCAGTGATGGAGATTTGACAATGAGGTGGCGAAATTCAGTGCTCTACCCTGAGCCATCGTTCAGGAATTAGGTGATAAGTTTAGCTAGAAATGCATCACACATCCTGGATGGAGAAAGGGCTGCATGTAAATACAGTGTGTGTGTACAAACGCGTGCTTTGCAGGGTCTCCTAAGCGACAGAAACTTGGGAAGGCGGCTATCAACAGAGGGATGCTATAAACTATACTGCTCCTATCACTACTTTAGAATGGTGAAGAACAAATTCCAGAAGTTGGAGAGATGAGTCAGCAGGTGACAGCACTGACTGCTCTTACGGAGGGCTCAGGTTTATCTCCTAGCAGCCACAGAGCAACTCACAACTCACTGTAGCTCCAGTCCAAGGGGGATCCAGTGGCCTCTTCCGGCTTCTGTGGGCACCACACATATTGGAGTACATATACGTGCATGCAGGTAAAAACTCATACACACAAAATAATTAAATCTTTCAAATAAAGAGAATGAACTACAGCTATATGTGGTCACAGGGCTTACCACTTGTGACATGTTTTTAGGTGACCAAGAAGGCAGCAAAGTCTCTGTGCAGCACAAGTTACATTTTTATGGACACACACATGTATGTATTTGTAGAAAGTCTGAAAGGCAAATCACTGAGCTGGTAACAGTGGTTCCCTCAGAGCTGGAGAAGGGAGATGGGGTGCAGATTTCAGCAAGAGGACTTGCGAATGACTGCCATATGGAGACTGACTTATTCAGAATAATTCTATTGTTTCATGTCTGTGTGTATGTGGTGTGTCATCATCATCCTCATTCATCATTTATGCCCCAACAATGCTTAAGCATGTATGGGCAGCCCGTTTATGATGGTTCTCCAGTTGTTCCTATCCTGGGCAGTCCTAGATGCTGTGTTATTGTCATAGTCAAGGTTCCACAGTCTTCCTTTACATTGTCTATCCATCATTTTGGGGGCTCTTCCTCTTCGCCTTATCCCATTCCCTCCTGCAAGCAATACTATCTTCGGGTATCTGCCGTCATTCATTCTCATAACATGGCCGAAGTATCTCAAGCGCCATTGCCACATACTGTAGTTTCCTTCCTTCTACAGATGGAGATGTTTCTTAATGTCATCATTGCGCAGCCTTCATGTGGTGCCTAGAATCCTCCTGAGACGCGCCATCTTGAACATGCCCTTCTGAGGAGCGTTTCATTTCCAGGTTTCGGAGTTGTAAGGAAGGCAGCTCAGGACAAGTGTCTCATATACTGTCATTTTGTTGTTGCCGTTATGTCTCTTGATGACCAAATTTTTCCTAGTGCCTGGAATGCAGCCCTCACTATCCCTATCCTCCTCTTGATGTCCAAAATAATTCCGTCCTTCGAAATGAGGTTTCCTCCAAGATAGACAAAGTTCTATGTGGTATATGTGCGTATGTATATATGCACATATATATGTTTGTATGTATAAGAAAATGCACATGTGAATGTACATACAAGTGTGTGTAGAGAACAGAGGTAGATAGCAACTTTCTTCTTGGACCATTCTTTGCTTTATTTACCAAAACAAACTCTCCCTGAGCAGGAGCTCACTGATACAGTTAGTCTGACTAGCCAGCTTGCTCTAGGAATTCCCTGTGTGTGCTGAGATTTCAGGCAAGCTGCCACACCGACCTGGCTTTTAGGTGGGTTCTAGAGATCCAAACATCAATGCTTACACTCCTATGATAAGCACCGTATCCTCTGAGCCATCTTTCCAACCCATTGTTTGATTTTTAAAAAGAGAATGTGTTCTTGGTAAATGTCACTTATAATAACTTTTCTAACAAAGCTATAAAAACATTGTTCCTGGCATCAGGCTGTCAGAATATCAAGATGCTCTCCAGAATGGATATCTAGATATCTAGAATGGGGGGTGTTGGGATAGCATGGCTGTGCCACCAAGAGTCACTTGGACTCCTCAGAGATAGTATTGGTCTGTGCATCTGGCTTGTGGGAGGAGAAAATGGCTGAGGCTCACCTTGTGTCTTTCTAGTTTAGAATGCTGAGTCCCTTCCAAATGTCAATCCTCACAGCCACATGAAGAGGAATTCCCATCTTCCTGCTACAAAGCAATAAAGCACAATTGCTCCACCCACAGCCGGGATAATTTCTCTTGCTCTGGCCGCTGCTTCCCATCCACCGTTCTGAGTCTCATTCACGTCTTTACCCATTTGTCTTGTCTACCGAGTCAGACTTTCAGTCATCTAAGATCAGGGATTCTGCTTTCCCACTTCAAAAGGAAGTTGATTTCAACTGCCCTGGGCCATTAAGTTAGAAGGAAAGACAATGAACATTGATTCCAGTTACCCTAATGCCAAGGTCGGCAGTTCTCTGCCCAGAACCTAACACTTTCCAAGGAATGTCAATGAACATGTGGCTCAAAGAGAATGTGTAGTAACAAATCCCATTTTCCCTGTGTTCACATTCAAACTCCTTTTCCCTTCCTCATGTTCACTGGCTACCCCTAAACTCTGCAGGATTTTTTTTTCTTTTTTCATTTTTTCTTTTGGGTTTTCGAGACAGGGTTTCTCTGTGTTGCTTTGGAGCCTGTCCTGGAACTAGCTCTTGTAAACCAGGCTGGCCTCGAACTCACAGAGATCTGCCTGCCTCTGCCTCCCGAGTGCTGAGATTAAAGGTTTGCACCACCACCACCCAGCCAACTCTGCAGGATCTTATGGAAGATTATTGGCTCTCTACCTCTGCATGGTCCACACCAGGATTTGGACATACTAGGAAGTCAGGAAGAAAACTGGGAGGTCAGCCGAGAGTATGGCATCCACACCCAGAAATGAGCAACTCTTCGGGAGGGGAAAATCAAGAGTATGGTAAATCCAACTTCTTACTAATTATCTCTAAACTCAGAAGAGCTTACAATAGCCTCTTTCAACCATAGTCAAGGCCAGCCCCTTCATAGGAAAGGGCAAATATGTTCTACAGAAGGCTCTCATGAGATAGCTCACTCTTAGTTCCAAGGTTCCCACACTCAAGGATTATCCATCCACTCCTGAGACCACACCTGCCTCTTACAACTATCTAAGTAGATTGGAGCATCTCCCTGGGAAGAAGCTTCATAGTAGAGATCAGGTAGGAGATGGAACAAAGAACCTTGAAAGACAGTACTGAAATTGTTATTTAAGCTTCTGAGTGAGCAGGAAACTAAGGTCACCATCTAATCTTATTCATGTGCTCTGTGGTCGGAGCAAGGTTGGACGACCTTCGAAGGTGAAAACCACGTTCTTCGGCAGTCCAAACCACAAGCCCCACTGCAAAGTCTGTTTTTCACTACAGAACTAAATACATGCGGCAAATAATAGATGAAAAAGATGGGTGGTAGATGACTAGACAGATATATGATAGATGATGATGATGAAGATAGATACATACACACATGATTGATAGACGATAAATGTTGGTTGATAGGTGATGAAGATAATAGATGACAGATGAAGCATTAGATAGATGATAAATGTTGATTGACAGATGATAGATGGATATACTTAGAAAAATAATAGGTAAAGATTGATAACAGGTAGATGGGTAGATAGATGATAGATTATTGATAATAAATGATAAATGTTGACTGATAGATGATAGAAAATGATAGTAAGTGATGGAGAAATAAATTGATAAATGGGTGATAGCTTACAAATAAAAGGTAGATAGATGAAAAATGGTAGATGATAGATAAGTGAATGTTAAAAGAGAAGATGGATAATAAATTAAGATAAATGGCATGTAGAAGGCAGGTATGGAGGTAAATAAACAGCTTTAGATGAGAGATGTACATATAAATATAAGCAGAAATTCTTTTATAAACATAACTATAAAAAGTAACATTAATTTTTAATTTTTTAAAATCACCCCTTATTCCAGCTGATTGTAATAAGAAATGTAGGACAATCCTTGGGGTCTTTTGGCATAAAAAAATAATGGAAGTTTCAACAGCTCTGCTCAGGCTAGAGAGATGGCTCAGCAGTTCAGAGCACTAGCTGATCTTCCAGAGGTCCTGAGTTCAATTTCCAGCAAGCACATGGTGGCTCATAACCATCTGTAGAGGGATCTGATGCCTTCTTCTGGCATAAAGTTGTAAATACAGATAGAACACTTATACATAAATAAATTTTAAGAAAAGAAAGCACATTTAAATGGCTCTGCTCTTCCCAAGACCTCGAAGAGAGCAAAATTCACGGATGGTAGAGTTCTTTGTATCTCCATGTGTAAGTATGAGCAAAACCCATCTTTTCCTCTGAAGCAGAACTGGAGATATATCCATACTACCTTAAGAAACATCTTAAGAAGCATTTACTTAATATGTGAATCATTAAATGCTTATACCCATCACAGAATAGTTCTTTCAAAAAAAACTTTGCTGGATGGTTTTTAAGAACAGATCCCACATAGTACATTTAAAATAACATTTGGTACTTTAAACATATTCCATCCACTTATCAAAGCTGTAAATCATTGGGCAAGTAGCCAACACTGCTAAAGGACTCGTGTCTAGGCATCATTAAACAGTAAATCCATTCAATGCATTCAAAATATGATTCAATGTGCTAAAATCCAGTTTATAACCAACTATTCAGGTATGTGCCTTATGTTCCAAACAGAATATGTCTGGTTTAACAGGTGGCTCTTCTTGCCAGACTGTCCATTGTTCCAGACCCAATAGCTAGGGACAACCTGAAATGATGCTGGCTTTGGTGAAGAATCAGTGTCTATAGATTTCCTTTAAGACCCTTGAGGAAGCCTGTGTCGGGTACCACAGAGGAAGTGTTGCCTCCTACACATCCCTGGAAAGTCTGAGGCGTGGATGGAAATGAGATAATAGGGCACGGGCATGTATGTACAGATATAACGGCATGGCACCTATGTGTACATGTGTGGGAAATTAGGCTTTGGTGAGGAGAAATCTCACACTCAAATATTCAACTCAGAGGACATTGGAGGGCATTCAAGACTTGTTTTTCCTCTCTGCTGAGTAACTTTCATTTCAAATTTAACAAATGTGAAGTGTCATCTTTGGATTATTTCATATTCAGCAGACAAATATGCAGAAATGACTTTGGTTTGTGTAAGAGGTCCCCAGACACATATACACACAAACAACAAAACTTGCCAAACATCTTCATATTTATCTTGATTCCTGAAGCTGTGTCAAAAATCTTTCTCACTCCCAGTGTCCCCCTGGGTCTACCAGCCTTGTTCTTCTTCATATGATGCCCAAATTCCAGACTGGCCCAACACATGCCTAAGGATTCGAGATGTGGCTCAGGTGACCTGGGGTGACCCACGTTGCTAGCATGGAGCAGTGAATGCTACTTCTGCCTTTGTCAGAGAAGTTTTTCCCCTTTAACTCTGTGTTTTCATCTGTAGCATAGAGACAAGTAGAATTTGTAGTTGAAGGAAAGAGTGACCCAGATAGCTTTCATGACCTCATTCACCTTCTAGGACCAGGAATGGTAAAGAGCAAACTCAGAGCTGCAGAAGATGCCTCTCTTCCTGGGTAGCGGGTGATCACCAATCACAGACCCTTGTGTAAATCACGTCATCCACCGAGTTTCATTTGGGTATTACACTCTACTGGGATGTTGAAACCTAAACGTTGTCACAAGATTTCCAGGAAGAAGAGGTAGATAGCACAAATACAAAATGAAGATAGAGATCTTTCTAAACACAAAAACTGGTCAGCACTGCATGTAATGCGATAGCCCTTTGGCTTGCCAAGACCTTAGCCATGACCTTGCTAAGTTCCAACAGGTCCTGAATACACACACACACACACACACACACACACACACACACACACACACACCTCATCATCCAACATGTGTGTCTCCTTCCTACCCAGCCTTTCTTGTTTCTTTCCCCCATCCCACCCCATCCCAGCTCCTCAGCCCTCCAAAGCACATGCGCACGAGCACAGGGCTATCTCTCTAAAGCTTGGGACACAGGAGGATCAGCATGAGGGATGGTAGCGGAGGCTTGTGAGGTGCCAGAGGAACTTGTTAGTCCTCAAAACCACAGAACCACAACAGTGAAAGCATTAAGACTGAGACCTTGTCTTTGCCAATGCTCTCCAGGTATGTGATGTTTCTGCAGGGTACCAGAGCCCGGGTCAACATCTCGTCATCTGGTCCTGCCGTCATTCTCTGTTAGTCTACTTCTCCTGACCCAGCTGCCTCTTCTTCCTTCCTAAAATGCAGAGCCACACACAATCTCTTTAGGCTCTGTCTGTTTATTTTAAAAGCAGAATAGTCACTAGGAAAGTCTCTGTGGTGGCTCTAAAGCATTTCCATGGGCCATTTTTACATTCTCATTGAGTGCTCCTGCCTAGTTGTCCTCCCTTGAATAGAAGAAGCTTTACTGAGTCACAGCTAACGAAATGAAGGGGTAGAAAAATGACACTTGTGAAACTATATCCTAAAGGCCATCTGACCTCTTATCTAGGTCTACCACCCTGGAAGCCCAGCCACCATGCTGTGACAAAGCCCGCCAGGGGACAACAGTATCCACTCTCACGCTCTCACCATCTAAAGGGTCTCACTGACCCTTGGCACCTTTGTCCTCATCTGTGAGAAGGAGGGTAATAATGGTACTTGTCCCTCAGGAATGTTGTAAGGACAACACCAACACACAAGAAGGGCTTTAGACAGCCAGACAGTGGTGGTACACGCCTTTAATCCCAGTACTCAGGAGGCAGAAACAGGTGGATCTCTGGTCTAGAATGAGTTCTAGGACAACCAAAGCTACCCAGGATAAAAAAACAAAAACAAAGCAAAACATAACAAAAAGGCAAGGGCTTTAGAACAGCATGCATGAATGTGAATAATTATTTGAATCTCTCTCTCTCTTTGTGTGAGTGTGTGTATGTGTGTGTGTGAGTGTGTGTGAGTGTGTTGTGTGTGTGTGTGCGTGTACAAGTGCATATGTTCATGTTTGTGGAGGACAGAAATTAACATTAGGCATCTCAAACACTCTCCTCCTCGTATTTTAAGATATGGAGTCACTGAATCTGAACTTTGTTGATTCCGATAGCCTGACTAGCCAGGGAGCATCAGACATCCTATTTCTGCATCCCCAGTGATGGGATCACACACGTCTTAGTCCTTGTTCTATTGATGAAGAGACACCATGGCCAAGATGAGTCTTCTTGCAGTTTCAGAGGTTTTGTCCATTATCATCATGGCAGAAGCAAGGCAGCATGCATGGTACTGAAGCAGTAACTGAGAGCTACATCCTGTCTGCAGGCAAAGAGAGCAAGACGGGGTCCGGCATGAGCTTTTGAAGCCTCCAAGCCCACCCCCCAGTGACACACTTCCTGCAAAAGGCCACACCTCCTAATTCTTCTAATCCTTTCAAACAGTTCCACTTCCTCGTGAGTAAGCATTCAAATAGATGAGCCTGTGGGGAGGGAGGGATTCCTATTCAAACCACTGTGGTACTGGGGCCACACTGAAGTTCTACTAAAGGAAGGACAGGACCATCATCTTCCTTAGATTCCCCATGCAGAACACCTAGTGTGAGGATAATCAGTGGACATCCTGGGTAGGTGCTAGGATGTGGGCTTCCTTTGTAACCTGAAATATCCACTGTCCTGTCAAAAATGGAGAAGATGGAGAGCACATGCTTCTTCTACGTGGCTCTTCCCTCCTTGTAGCATTCCTTAGAGGCAATCATAAATTTCCTCCCTTGCTGGATCCGTTGACTCAGCAGATAACCCCATGGCAACCTATACCCTACGACTCCTCAGTTGTGTTTGCGTATGACTGTGAGTCCTCAACAAAGCTTTAAGTGTCTCAAGGGCATGGCTATCTTGTGCCTCTACAGTAGTTTTAGCATAAGGATAAGCCTTTATGGAGCACTTACTGGATGCCAGGTCATGTGCTAGGCTTTCTGTATCCTTTCCTCATTCGGTTCAGGGACCCTGAAGGATTCTGGAACCATGAGGACAGAAACAGAGACTACCAGCAAACTTACCAGTGGGCTTGAGTTCTACTGCCAGCTCTACCACGAATTCCCCTAGAGTCTGGGCAGGAGGCAATTCCCTTAAAGGGCTCAGTTCTCCCTTCATTGAAGGAATTGGGATAAATGAGAATAAAGGGATTCATAGCTGCCCCTCAGCCCCAATGCTATGAATTTTTAAGTAACACTTTAACTTATTTCTAACATCTCTAGACATGTATACAATATATCTTTATTATATCCACCCCAACTCCACACTCCCAGTCCTCCTGTCCTCACATGTCCCCCTCCTACCCTTAACCTCCCCTTCCTTTTTTTTATAGCCATTGATACAAACCAGTGCTGCCTGCATGCATGTGGTTGCATGGCCACCCACTGGAGTATGTGCAACCTATCGGTGTCTTTACCCCCAAAGAAAAACAACACCCCTCTCCAGCCATCAGCTGCATCCTAGCAGGAGTGGAGCTCCTCGGATCCCTTCTCCATCCATCCTGGGATGCTGACTGCCTCGCCCTAGTGCAAGTTGTGTGTAGGTGACCTCAGCTGTCATGAGTTCCTGAGTGTAGTAGTGATGTCACAGCATCTCATAGCGCTCCCTCTGTCCCCTAGCTTTTACATCCTCTCAGACCCTTCTAGGATGTTCCCTGAGCCTGGGACAAGCAGGGTCTAGATATAGCTGTGCCATGTAGGGACAAGCACTCTAGGGTCACTCGCTCTCATCCCTTTGACTGGTTATGAGTATCTGCATTACCCACTGTCCATTGCCAAACACAACTTCTCTGACCAAGGTTGTTGATGCTCTGCACGCCGCCAGCGGCGGGCCCACCTTAAGCTTAGCAGAACTGGCCCCAGCTCAGGAGGGATGTGGTTCCTATCTAGCCCAGGCACAAGCCATCTATCAGTAATAAGAACTTTGGTTGCTCAACACATCACAAAGCACCAGGATGCCTTAGTTTCATCAGTACTCCTTACCCAGCCCACAAAGGAAATCTCTGCCAGACCCAGGCCAGAGTGGAGATGGTGAGAGACACCCACCCACACAGTCCTTTTCAGAAGCCCATCGGCTCCTGTCTGGAATGAAAATCACCAGTGGTAAAGGCTGCGAAGAATCAGTCTGCTGGGCAGCCTGCAAGGTCACTCTGGGACAGAGAAGAAACCCTGGCTGGAGTCAGATTTGAGATCTGAACTCACCAGGGAAGAGCTGGTGCCAAGCCTGAGGTTGCTGGAACCACGACCTCTCACCTCTGGGAGAGACAGCAAAAGTGCAGCCAAAGGTCTCCATGGAAACAAGGCTAACCGATGGCTTCCTCTGGGTCCCGCAGGCATCTTCAAAGTAGAGCAAGGCTGATCAAATAGAAAAGAGAGGCAAGCCTGCAGAAAGGACTGGAATTTGAGACTTGCTCTCTCTGAGCTGTGCCAAGGGGGCATGTCTTCAGGGGGCTGCCACAGACCTAGAAGCAGAAGCTAAAACCATGCCATTTGGTTCACCGTAGAGAATATGTAGTAAAATCCTGTTAACTGGTCCACAGGTGGTCATAGGCTCACAGACAGAGCAGATGGCAGGGATAGCTCTGAGATTCACCGTGAAATCCTAGCCCCTGTGTGTGATAGTATTGGAGCTGTGGTAAGTTACGCCACTGTGACAGAGAGCTTCTGGTACCTTCATAAAAGCACTGCCTTACTCTTCTTTCAAAAGACTCCAAAGGTAAGGATGGGGACCCACACCTATAAGCCCAGCACTTGGGAGACAGCGACGGCATGGTCGCTGTGAGATGGAGGCCAACCTGGACTACACCATGAGACCTTATCTGGAAAACTTAAAAGAAAACAAAAACAAGACCCTATAGAGTGCCCCTCAGCTGCTCTGCCGTGTTAGGACAATGAAAAGAAGTCATCCGTGATGCCATTTAACAGTCCTAAAATAGTGAGACCTTCTCTGACCTATAACTCTGGGTTCCTCCCATGCGCTAACACACGAGTGAACCGCCTCTGTCTTTCAGGTCCTTTTCCTTGTGTCCCATCTCCCTGAATCCCCAACGATTCATCAGGGTGCAGAATGCTATTGAAACCAAATCCACACTATCCGGTGTTTCTCTGGTTTCTTCTCACTGCCCCATACTGAGTGATCAGCTACAGAAGAGAACACACTGGCTTAATTGTACAGCATAAAGTTTCCTTCTCTGTCCTTAACACTGGCTCTAGGCAATTTGAAGGCGTGAGCTGTGTCTGCTACATAACCTCAGCTAACACATCACAGGGTCCTCTCAATACTATCCTTTCTTCTGCCTTGCCATAGCCCCAAATACCAAGAGTACAGGCCTCAAGTTCCATTTCTTCTAGAATTTTGGTTAGAATATGCATTTTAACATATTTGCTAAGAGAATTATCACATGCTTATGCTTCTGAGCCAATACTTCTTCTTGTGTAGAAGGTCACCTATATACTATGGAGGCTTAGCCGAATCACATGATTAAAACTCTGAAAGCCCAGCACCTTCCTAGAGTCCCAGGCTCGGCCTTGCTAGAAGAAAATTCCTCCAGGCGTGGATCTTCTGATGAACTGCACAATGTTCTTGACCCAACTCCCTGCCCCTGCATGGGGCTGTGGTGTGAGAGAAAGTGCTAGGTCAGAGTCCTGGAGTCCACAGAGGCCTGGTGGGCTTGGTGCTCACAATGACCTGAGCCAGTGTAGAAGATCCAGGCATGAGAAGAGTGGAAATGATTGCGTTATCGGTAAAAACCAAAATATAATGCAAAATGTCAAGGGAGAGGTAGACTGAGACTACAAAAAAAAAAAAAAAAAAG
>JAQHUG010000342.1:1531325-1549578 GCA_028555095.1 Dicrostonyx torquatus | reverse complement strand
CCTTGCTCTCTCTTCTGCACACACACACACAAATAAATTTTATTTCATTAATTAATAAGTGATAAGAAAATACGCCATCCTCAGAAAGGTGACCTGTCTTCTACAATCACCAAACTCTTTACTCTGTCCCAGAAGAAGCCAGTTTGACTTCTGGCCCTTGTAATTTTTTTTTCACTTTAAATACAGGAATTTTTACTTGTGTTCTTTTGAGTCTGACCCCTCTGACTCACAATTATATCTATTAAATATATGCATATCATTATATAGAATGACTCTCTATCCTTCTTCATATCTGTATGGCATTCCACCTTGCTAGTAGTCCATAACTTATTCTCAACTATAGATCAACAAACAGCTGTTTCCAATTTGGAGTCATTTTTAATGATGTTGCTTGAATGAACATACTAGTATAAACCTTTAGGAAACACATGTATGATATCTTTAGCTATATATCTAAGGAAGCAATTAATATGAACACATAGAATTTTAATTTAATGACTACTACCAAACGGTTTATGGAAGGATTGTACCAATGTTCAGTCTTACTGACAGTGATTGTTATTTTTCCCTTACACTGTATCCTCCCACACTTTTGCCTACTAGGTTGGGAGCGTTCTCTGTATGTTCTGAACTCAAGCCCTTATTGCACAGAAGTACATCAATGTGTCTCCTGAATGCTGTTTGCCTTTACCATTTTAGCAGTAACTTGGTGAACCTAAATTCTTGGATTTGCATCAGAGAAATGCAAATCAAAACAACTCTGGGATTCTATCTTACATCTGTAAGAATGTCCAAAGTCAAAAACACTGATGACAACTTGTGTTGGAGAGGATGTGGGGTAAAGGGAGCAACACTTTACCCTTTGCATTGCTGGTGGGAGTGCATATTGGTACAGTCAGTGTGGTGCTTTCTCAGATAATTAGGAAACAACCTTCCTCAAGATCCAGCAATACCACTTTTGGGTATATATCCAAAGGATGTTCAGTCGTACCACAAGGACTTGTGCTGTTGAAGGGTCACTGTCTCCAACTGCTGAGAAGTTCTCCTTACCATAGTCCCAGCCACCTTCGTCTGAACCACTTGAATGTGCTCATCTCAGATCTGAGGCACTGCCCCTTGGAGAACCTATCTGGTCATCTATCTCTGAAAGCAGACATTAGCAGGTTTAGGACCAGCCTTTACAGGCTCCTAAGGGATGCTTCTCATATTCAAAAATTCTGGCAGCCAGCTGACACCATGATGGTAGTTCAAATCAGCCAATTGGGTAGTGGATTTGTCAAAAGCTGCACATAGGCGCTGACTACCTCTTCCATGAGGCGCATTCTTGAGCATTTGCTGGCATGTCCCCAGATATTGTTCCTACTCATCTCTTGGTGCCTATCACAGAACATAGTGCCAATGGTAGTGTTTGCTGAGAAAACTGCAGTTTTCACCACTCACAGCACTGTTTCTAAAAGCCCATGTAGGAGCTAGAGAGCCTGCTCAGCAGGCAAGAGCATGCGCTACTTTTCCAGAGGACCCAAGTTTAGCGCCTAATATCTCTCTTGGGCACTCACAAACAACCTGCCTGTAACTCAGCCCCAGGGGATCCAACACCTTCTCTAAACTCCACAAGCACCTTCCCTCATGTGCACATTCACACACCCATACACATGTACATAATTAAAAATAATAAAAACAAATCTTTAAAGAAGCTAAAACACCCACGTAAATAAATTCTCCTAGCGACAATCGTGAGGCCCCGTCCTCCCCTCCTGCAGGACAATCAGTATG
This sequence comes from Dicrostonyx torquatus, assembly GCA_028555095.1. Lineage (NCBI taxonomy): Eukaryota > Metazoa > Chordata > Mammalia > Rodentia > Cricetidae > Dicrostonyx > Dicrostonyx torquatus. Next base: position 1,547,805 of record JAQHUG010000342.1, on the reverse strand, counting down.
TCCTGCTCAATTATTATACACAGTGATTGGTCCCTAAGACTTTGCAGGTGAATCCATGAAGACTTTCAAGAACATCCCAGAGTTATGCACAACTAAATGCAAAGCAGTGAGTGACAGAAGCCAATCCTTCCAGTGCCCAGACCTCTGGAGATATTTATAAGCCATCTGCTCTCCCTAAAGAGGTCTGCAAAGCAGCCTTTCCCATGAAAATCTAGAGTAAAAACAGCCAGGCATTTCCTAGAGCCAAAAGCACATGGAACTCACACAGCCCTGAGCAAGGAGCCTGTGAGGCTGCTGTGTCGGATTCCCGGGCCTGCCCCTTTGCTGTTCCCTCCCCAAACAGGATGGGGAAATGTCAGAGGCTCGAAAACACATGATTCACATCACCTAGGCCCCATGAGGGGGATGAGGTTTTCAGGAAAAGAAATGAGCGAAGTTTTATTTGCTGCACAATTTCCAAAGCCGGAACTGGGTGAGAGAATGAATATAAATTAAACAGACACAACTCCCAGCATCTCAAAGTAGTTAAGTAATTGTCAAGCCTTTTATTTTAGAGGGAGAATACCACCCAATACTTCATAACCAAAAGAATGCAGGCAGTGACAGGGAGCAGAGGAAGAAAATCTCCTAAGGAAGAAAACCGAGGCCTGTGTGATTCAAACAAAGATTACTCAACACTATAATTGCTTTCATTTATTTTTAGTCATCATAAGCTGCTTGCTTGGAAATTAAAAAACAAAATTAAGGAAGGCATAAGCGATGTTTATAAGTATGTTTATAAACAAGACAGGCATGGGGCTCCAAAAGAATGAGAACTGCTCATCTATTTTGATGCTCATCTGTTACAGAGGAAGGAACTGAAATTCCAGCTATGAGATTTGGAAGGACACAGGCTGAGTATCTAAGAATCAGTAGCTCATAGCCAGCACTAACAAGTTCCAGCACACAGTAGGTCTACTAGAAGGAGCCATTGAATAAATGAATGAAGAGGTATGAGCCAGCCTTGGGAAGAGTTGGCCTGTCTATCCTAATGTAAGCACAGAGGTCTTCCTCTTGGAGAACAGAATGGGTTATTAGGAAGATGGGGTCTGGAGCCAGACTGCCTGGGCTCTGCAGAAGCAGCTCTCTATTTGTCAGCTGTGTGGCTGTAAGTGGCTTTCATAACATCCTTGAACTTCAATTTCTTCTTCTTTAAGATGAGAACCCTGATAGCCTGGCTCCTTTGCAGCAGTCACAACATATGACAAGATGGGACTATATCCTGTGTCCTATGTCCTTGCTAAACCTTTTGAAAAATTAACCTGAGAACAAACCTTGGAGTGTTATTTATGAACAGTACCGTTTATTTTCTAGTAGCTCATCAATTTCAAATAAAACAAAAGTCTACCAAAAACTTAAATAACCTAAAAAATGACAAGACATGCTTTAGAAAAGAGCATTGTCTGTACTATAAAGTCTCCACTGCTTGTCAAGGAACAGGTGAGCCAGCCTGGCAGTCAAGAGCATGGAGTCTAAGCCTTAACTCCTTCTGTGTAAGCCCTAATTCTTCTCTTTGTTTCCTATCTGACCCAATACAAATGACTTCCCCTCTCTACTTGTGCTGCTTTGTCTGTAAATGAGACTTGTGACTTACAGTTACCCCATAGGGTCATGGCAAGGACTAAACGCTGGCAATTTGTTAGAAGAACAAGCATTGGCCGTCGTCAGGCTCAATAGACAGTTATGCGAGGTCATTTGAGTTTATGTAAATCCAGCTGCATGATGGAGAGCGGTGTTGTCTTGGGATTGGTCATCCTCATAGCCCGTATCACAACTGGAGCCAGATCCATGGTCCCAATCCACTTGCAGCCCTGACCCAGAGCTGAAGAGATGCATAAATAACCAACAAAGCCAATACTGGTTACTGGAATAAAGTCCTGTGACAATTGGCTTGAGTTATGGAAGTTGGGCCACACATCAAAAGTGGAAGCTACTATCTGGAGAACATTGAAGGGGAATCTAAGGGTCTTTGAAACCAGTGGAAACAACTGACAACATCGCAACCCATTGGCATAAGACTACATCATCCAAAGCCAGCCCAAGGAAGATGCGCAAGCAGGTGCCGAGGGACCCACTGGGAGCAGATCGCTCTCATGTTACCCCTCCACCCTTGGCACTTTCCTGCATCTTCTCCAATCAGAGCTCTGGCATAAGCACAACCCAGTTCAGCCCAGGACAGCTTTGGGACTCATGTCTACAGACGCACCCTGTGCCCCTCCTCTGTGAGTCATAGCAGTCCTCCTTACAGGCAGATTGAAAACCCACATGGATTTTTTTTTTAAATAGAGATAGTGTGTAAATGTTCTCCAGCTAACGGAACCTAAAATCAATAAACTTGGAGATTTTGTGGAGCCTCTGCTGCTTGTGGTTAAGATCTTGGAGGTTGAAGTTGTTTTCCAATCTTGCCTGATCCTCTTGTTTACTTTGAGGCTGATATTTAACCTAATTGTGTCTCTGTTGCCATATCAATAAAATATAACAATAGTATTTACAACACATGGTGACCATAATATTGAGTTAACATGTGCAAGCAGTTAGGAGGTACCCAGAAAATAAGCTAGCTATGATTGGCACACCACTTGCATTGGGTGGGAAAGACATCCACACAAATGGAGAGAAAAAAAAGTGTCGCACTGGCTAGAACAAAAGGTTGTAGCCATTTCTGTATGCTGGTGTTTCCACTGTAAAAGGATGTAGTCTCATATATTTCATTTTAATAAAGTATTTTTATTATTTTAAATTTTCATGTAATGTATTACGATCATATTCTCACATTTTTCTTCCCCAACTCCCCCAAATCTCTCTCTCATAACCTTATCCCTATCCCTTCTGAATTCCTGTCCTTCTTGCCCTTCTTTTTATTTCTTTAACAACGCACCAAGTTTAATACCCACGTACTCCTGGGTGTAGCATCATCCACTGGAACATAGGTCAACCTACCAGGGGCTACACCCTGAAAGAAAACTGGCTCTCTCTCTCTCTGAAGCCATCAACTATCAATCGCTTCTCAGCAAAGGGTGGGAGATTGCGAGTCACCAAGCTAAAATGTTGACTGGCTTGGTCTTGTGTGGGTCTCATGCAAGCAACCATAGCTACCGTGAGTTCATGACAGTGGCCCCATCATGTCCAGAATGCACAGGTTCATCCCTGTCCTCAACTTCTGGCTCTTACAATCTTCCTATCCCATCTTCGGAGATGGTCTCTGAGTCAGGGTAGGCACAGGGGATACAGATGTCCCATTTGTGACTGAGTGCTCTATTGTCTACATTTTCTACACTCTAATTAGCTGTGAGTTTCTGTGTTAATCACTGTCCATTACACAAATAAAGTTCTCTGTTGAGGTCTTAAGATGTGCCTAAGTATTCCCTTTATTGAAAGCCACTAGGAACCTGTCCCAAGGCAAAGGCTCTGTGACCTGCCCCCATGCCTTCACATTGGTAATGCTGAAATCTGAAGTCACCAAGTCAGTTTTAGTCTAGGTTTCCAAAACAAACACCTTTGGACTAAATTGGCTTGGAAACTTGGTAAACTGGGTTGTAGTCTCAAAAGGCTATGAATGAAAACACCAGACGGTTAGCTAGAGCTGATAACACTAGCCAAGAAAATGGCACCCACAAGAATGACACACACTATGAGCCAATTAAGACTTAGTTCGTTGCCCTGGGCCCTTCATATCCACTGTGACATCCAGTTTGAAGGCCCTAACTGCTGAAGTCAAAGTCTCAGAATACAACCCCACCCTTACTCCCATGATAGGTTAGGCACATCCCACTGGTTCTGGCCTTCTGTCATCTCTTCCACCTCTACCAGAGATCTCAGTCATAAGAGAATACAGCTCTCAGTGGTTCACATCTGTAACCCCAGCACTGGGAGGGAAATACAGGCAGATGAGGCAGAAGGGCTCACTGGACAGCCAGCCTAGCCCAAACGGTGAGCTGTAGGCTCAGTAAGATAATCTGTCTCAAAACATAAAATAAGTTGCAGAGCAACTGACAAAGATACCTAACATCAGCTTCCGGTATCTTTGAGTACATGCAGGGGCGTGTGCAATAGCACAAACACAGTTACACATACATGCATGCATCTCACACTTTCCAAAATGATGATGATGATGAACAACTAAAATAAATAAATAAAACCTTACTGCACCCTCAACACACCAACACAGTCCTACTCTACCATAGTCGCTTCTGGAATTAACAAGCAAGTTTTCAACATTTTGTGGGAATGAATCTAAAAAGCAGGATGGACCTCCAAGAGGCCCAGAGAGACTATCCGAAGCAGTAGGACAATCACTGCCATGGTGGTCACAACTGTTGCTCAAGATGAGGCCACTGGGGACACACAGGAAAGCAAAGCTTTGACAGTGTCTCTGGTTTCAATAAGACCTTGCCCCCTTTCCCCTGCCTTACCCAGGACACCATTAAAAGAAACCAGAGAGCTGTATGTCTATCCGCACAGGGCTTCACAGAGAATCCTTTTCCAAAGATGAGAAGACAGTGGGAAGCAAAGAGCCAAAGCAACCCAAGGCCTGACAACTTTGTTGTCGTCTTCTGACTCTACCTTATCACTTCCTGCCCAGCCAGAGCTCTCTTCTGTCCCGGAGACCCCTGCTTTGTGTGGAATGCATTAGCAAAACAAAATTAGACTTCCTGCAGGCACCTTTGCTATACTTCTAGCAATCCAGAAGGCTAAAATCAGTTTAGCTGAATGTGTGTCTATAGCCATCCAGGATGATAGTACCAACCAAGGACCTAGGAAGAGCCGCGGATACACTCACAGGACATGGAGGAAATATAGCAACCAGGGCCCAGTTCCTTAATTTGCTTATTCTTCCCTTCGAACCACCTGCATTTGAATACAGCTTCTGGTACACCAAAGCCCAGTGCTGCCACTAAATTGTCACGGAACCTTAGGCAACTGAGCTTCTCTCTCTCCTCCAGTTTCCTTGTTCACAAATGAAGATTATGATATGCCTCCATCACAGTTCGCTACAACGGCCGATTAATGTAAAGGGCTTAGAAAAGTGGCTGCTGCCAAAAACGTATTCAATGGACACTGTTTTGTTAGTGAGAGGTTATTGATGGTCCTGTCGGCAAAACTGCTTCTTCACCTCGGAAGCATTCTGTCTCTTAGAAAACCATCACAAAGGACCTCATTGAACACCCATTCAGCTTCCTCAATATATAGATAGGAATGCAGCTCAAGGATACCAATTCACTTATCTATAACTGTATACCTTGTTGATAGGAGCCCTGAGATATTATTCAAGGCCCAGACTGCTCATGAACCTAATGGATCATAAATTCTTTTGTTATTCTTCCTTGGAACACACTTGTCTGTCAGTGACTAAAAGAAAGGGATGAACGTGGTCACAACAGCACCTTGATATGGCATATGAAGGCAGTATTTTAAGGCAAAAGCCCAGTTGCCTCACTCTGTCCATATATCATATAAATAGAATAAATGCACTCATATATCTCCTGCTTCATGCATAAAAGTGGAGTATATATGACTTATTTAAACTTATTTATATTTATAGTATCTATGAGATAGATACTATAGTTAGCATAAAGATATTGAAAAGAAAAAAAGCCAAAGAACAAAACAGTTAAATAGCAAGTCAAGGAATAAATCAAAGGTAAAATTAGATTTAAGCTTCAGAGGAAACTCGCACTTCTAACCACTCTGCTATACTGCTTCGTGAGTATGACCTAGTTCAGATTTAGACATTGCTGTAACTATAAGCTTCAGCTTTCTTTGCTTGATTTAACCATAAGTCTTTATTATAGTAGTCAAAGAAGATAGCTCTGGTGCTGGGGGAGCCATTAGCCTTGTGAGGTGTGTGTGTGTGTGTGTGTGTGTGTGTGTGTGTGTGTGTGTGTGTGTTCCAGGTTCCTTTGTGGGTTTTGAAGATCTTAAGAACTCACATACTATGAATTTACATGTAATCATCCTTGGGTGATTGGCTAGTTACTTTGGATCGCTTCAAGATCTTCCTGCCCACATAAGCAGAAGCGTTCTTCTGGGAAAAGGCAATCATGTTTGAACCTCCCTGAAATTGCTATAAAATATCTTGTTTCCAGATATTCTCCGAAGTTACCGAACCAAGCCATGAGCTCCAGGTCTTCAGGAAACCTCAAGGCAGCTCTCTAAAATGAAGCCCCATGACTCATGCTTGTCAAGCTGGCCAGTGGAAGACTTATCACCATTAGGAAGAAAGAGGAAATAAAAACATCACACCACAGTCTGGCCGGATTTACACAGCCAGACTTTCATCTTATTCACTCTGCATACTAATCATTTTGGGGAGCAGAATGCCTTACTCGTAAGAAAGGAAAAACCCAGAGATTCTTCCATGAGATAGAAGATGAACTACCCCAGAAAAGGTCAAGTGACTTAGAGTCACCAGAGACACAGAGAGCTAGAAGTGAGAAAGTTACCTGATCAAAGACACACAGTAAATGAATGGTAGCCCTAGAACCTAAACTTGGGCTTCTTGATCCTATTTTTTTTTTTTAATGAGGCTGCACCAAGTTATATTGTGTGAAATAATTTCTGAATTATATAATGTGCTCCTTCCAGCCTTGGGTCTGGTTTTTGACACAACAGTCTTACTGACTGAACGAAGTGGTTAAGTCTTCAGATGTACTGATTTGTTCCGCATCCATTTTTCTTTCCTAAATTGTTTAGATCCTTGTCCTATGCATCTAAGTTCTAGGCAGATAGCGCTATGCCCATGAACAATCACTAAGGTTTGGGCAGGGATTCTGTTAGACTTATGAATGGATCTGAAGGGAACAACGCTCTCACTGTGCTCTGTCTCTACTAGGTTGAGCACTTCCACGGACAGAACATTTCTCTCCAACTATTTGGACTGCATCCGAATTTTCTTTTATAAAGTTTTGTAACTTTCAGCCTATAAAACCTAGGCATATTTTTAGATTATATTTAGTTATTTCTGAGTGGTTACAGCTACTATTGCAATTTAATTTTGGAGCTCATGTGTCTGTTACTGGTCTGCAGACATACAGCTAATTTTTGATGAGCTTTCTGATGCATTAAGCAGCTCAAGGGTCAGGGTGCTTGATAGATTTGGGTGGGGGTATGTAGGCAATTCTGTTATCTTCAAAATTAGTTTTCCTCCCTCTTTTCTAATCTTTACTCTTTCTCATAAAGCCTATGAATTTTTATGTTAAGAAGTAACACAGGCAGGTGTCTTTGTCTACACTCCAGTCGCAGGGAGAAAGCACTCCATCACTATATACAAGCTGTACTGGAGACTTTTTATATAAGTTCTTTATCAGATCATGTCACTCTCCTCCATTCCTGACTTACTTACTGAGAGGTTTTTCTTTATGAACGGTTGTTGAATTTGGGCAAATTATTTAGTATGGTCATATAAATTTTATATTTAGTCAATATTGTATACTTGGAACAAATTCTCTGAATGTGCCCATTCTCTTTACACATTGGTCACATCCAATTTGCTACTATTTGTTGATGATCTCTAACAGTGATTAATACAGCTACTCTGGCTTTCTTTTAATCAATATCTACATGATCAAAACATTCCTTTTTGTCCAACACACTCATATCCTTATAGCTCAAGGAGTTTTCTCATATACAAAATATGGTTGGATCACATTTTGAAAACATTCTATTAACCTTTGTCATCCTTTAGGTTAGAAGCAGGTGTCGGCAAATTTCGTGGCTTTCACCCATACACATTAGTTCATTTAATCCTTCAAACAATATCATCAAATACAATCCTTTCAAAAGGTAATTTGAAGCTCAGAGAAATAAAAACATCTTCAAAGTTAGCATCCAGGAAGCAGTGAACTCTTAGCCTAGACTAGTTTCACAAAATTCTTGTTTGCATCTAGTCACTTGGCCAGCCCAGGACAGCCAGCAAGCAAGGCTGAGTTTGGCACATGCTGCATGTATTCTAGTAGGTCCACCTGCTTAGTCCGCTCCATCCCCACTGCAGAGAAAAGTGAAGGTCCATACTCCAAGCCTGACAGTGCCTGCAGCCATGGACTTCAGGATGACTCTCTGCTATTATTGCTAGGTTTGAGCAACAGTGTTATCTGTGCCCTTCTCCCTGTCCCAGAGGGCCTGGACATCTGGGCCTAAAAAGTTACCAGCAGGCCAAGTGATTGAGGTAAAGTCTCTGGCCAATTAAAGAAGGAGGGGCCAGCCTTCATCCTGGGCAAACACAGCCGCAGTGTCCAGCTCAAGGGAGGCCCACCAAGATAAACACTGGCCCCTCGCCTTGCAGGCTCATGGTGGATTTCTCCAGGAAAGAGGAGGGAGAGGCCCACATAGGAATCAGGGCAAGGCCTTGGGACTGATCCAAAGCAGACACACAGACCTAACCAGGAGGTTAGAGCACTAAGTTATCCTGGATTTGGCAGGCATTGCTTGAATGTTTCAAGAGGACCCAAAATTAACCTTCCTCCCTTGCGATGAATGAGCTTATAAAATGACTCAGAGCAGTAGAGCGGAGCCTGCACACAACTCAAGGCTGTCCTTAACTGAAAGCAGGCCTGTGCTCTCTGCACACTCCCCTGAAGCCTGACCGCTTATCTCTCCCCAGATTCAAACTCTGGAAGCGCATCCGTGATTGAAGGCATTGGAGCTACAGCCTTTGCAAGATGGTTACAGCAAGGGCAAAGCCCTCATGAATTAGAATAAAGCAGGGAACCCAAAAGCTTATTCCTCCCTACCCTGTGGAACAACACAGTAAGAAAGCTCTGCATACCAGCCAGGAGGCAGGAACTCACTAGATATCAACCCTCCCCCCACTTTGACCTAGGACTTTTGCCACTAGAACTCTGAGAAACGTTTCTGTTGTTAACGGTCTCCAAGTCCATGCTATGTGTTACAATGACCCAAACTGATGAAAATGCTTTCCTACCAGTCTGTCTTTGTGTACAGTCTTTGCATAGGCCTGACCAACCAAACTCATACAGGAGAGAAGGTCAAAACGATATGCTAACGTCACAGAGCAAGGGCAGGACCTAGGCCTAGGGGCCCACATGGGAAAGTCGGCGCTTGGTCTGCTGGCAGTGTAGAAATCTATCGGGCACATGGCAGACAACATTCATAAGACAGCATCTGACCCTTGGGAGCCTTCGCTGAGCACAGTGCACATTACACAAGCTTCTAGGTGGTCACTAGATATCAGATCCAGGAAGGTAAGACACTTTCACAAGGTCATCTAGCACAAGGGGAAGCAGAGCCCAGATGTACATTCTGGTTTCAATCTGGACCTTCTCTTGGCCCTGGACAGTGTCCTGTTCACCTCAACTCTACCATCCCGTCCTCGATAACAGAAACAGATGCAGACTCCTCCACGCAGATAAGCCTGAATACCATCAGGGGATGGTTAATCAGCAAGTCCCTGAGGGAACTTGAGTTTTCTTAGAAATAGCTTACCTTCACAATCTCAGTTTTGTAAACATGCTGTGTTTATAGAAGAGGACTAGAACGCAACAGATGTCAGGGCTGAGAGCAAAGACCTCCCCTGCCACCAAAAACGCCATCTCTAGGTTTGTATTTCTTTATCTCTATGTTTGCTCCCATTTTTGTAGAGACATTTGTTATTCTGTGTGGCATTCCATGCAAATGCATCTAAAGCCGCTGAAGTGAATGACGCTGTCACAATGAGCAGACGCATGTCCCTCTGACGTCTCTCAACCCCATGAAAGCTAGCCTGATAAAAACCTCATATGTGCTCCTGAGAATATGCATGTTTGTCATCTGTCCCTCAAGATGTCCTGGCTCTGCACCCAGCCTGGAGAGGAGGGGACAGTTCCCTCACCTTGCTAGTCTCTGAGCATGAATTACACTGTTAGTTGAAGTGTTCTAGCCAGAACTGCCTCATGCGTAAGGTGTCTTTAAGGGGAGGTCTGAGTTGACCTCTAGTGGAGGACTGGTCAGTCCCTCCTCCTTGCCATAGACCTGTGGTTTTGTGAGTCAAAAGATGCTCCAGGCAACTGACAGAGACTATTTTTTATTTCTTCAGTGGCTTATTCTGTCACCCTTGGCCTATGTTTCTTCATCTGGGAAGGGAGGAATTAATGAAATTGTCTCTATAGTTCCTCCCAGCTCTAAGTTCTGAAAGGCTCAGTTTTTCTGGCAATAAATTGGGAGGATTTATTAGCAGGATACTGGCCTACAAGAGAGGATGCCCTGGAGGAGTGTGGTGCTAACAGTAGCTCCTTTGCAGTGTTTACTTCATGTCATGCATTGTTCTTAGCATTCTACATGCATTGTCTTGGTTAGCACAGTAGCCCTATGACGGGGGTCTTAGGGTCTCTGATTCATACATATATCAACTATGATTCGGAGAAATTTTTTTATTTGATTCAGATCACATGATTGTCAGTTGGGCTCCAGAGCCATGACATATGGAAAGACCTGTCCACGTGGCTATGTCTCTCCTTAAAGTGACATTTACTGACTTAGGGTTTCACCAAATTTACTCTCCCTCTTCCTTACATGCTGCCCAAATTCTTCACGGTTTTATGGTCCCCTTTGTACAATTTTTTAAGTCTTTGTTCAAGCCTTGTCTTGGTTACTTTTCTATTGCTGTGATAAAACATCATAACCAAGGCAGTTTATAAAAGGATGCATTTCATTTGGCTTAATTTCAGAGGGTTACAGTCCTTAATGGCGGAGCAAAGGAACAGCTGAGAGTTCATATCTTGATCCAGCAGTAGGAAGCAGAGGTGCACACTGGGAATTGTAGAAGTCTTTTGAAACTTCAAAGCCTACTCCCAATGGCATACTTCCTCCAACAATTTGGCAATAAGGCCACATTGCCAAATTCTTCCCAAACATTTCCATTAACTGGGGACAAAGTATTCAAATATATGCCTAGAGGGGCCATTCTTACCCAAATAACCACAAGTGCCAACATACTAAGTATAAAAATACATATAAATTGGGGAGTTGGAGAGATGGCTCAATGTTTAAGAGTACTGACTGCTCTTCTAGGGCACCCACATGGCAGATTACAACTGTCTGTAACTCCAGGATCCAACACCCCTGTCCACACATATATACAGGCAAACATCAATAAAACACACAGAGAGAGACATAAACGGAAAGACACTATGAATATATTTCAAATACATATGAAAGCTAAAAGGTGAAGGAGTGAAATTCATGTCAAACATAAGGAAGAATCTTAATAAGCAAGATAACTGCTAGAGAACTGAAATTTGTGCTCCGGTATCTCTCTTAGTTTGCTAGTTCTTTGACAACTTTCATACTTGCACTTCAATGCATCCATGTTACTAACTCCCTCTTAGCCTCTTTCATCTCCCACCCATCCCCACCTCTTCCCTGCTCATCCCTTTGCCAGATTCATGACTTTTGCTTTTGTTTTGTGATCACTTGAACCAGAACCATCTATGCTTCTTTTGGGTTGGAATGATCCTTTGGAGCCTGGTAATGTCACAAGGAGGAATACAATTGAAGGCAGTAACTTCCCCTTTCCTGAAATCAAATTGGTAGGAAGTAGTTCCTGGGTGACAGGTAGGGCTTCCTGATCCCCACCATTACCCATGCCCGACTGATCATGGAACCATTCTTACGCAGACCTCATGTAAGTCACCTGCGATTGGTTAGGGTCTGTGAGTGCAGGGTTGTGTATGGCCTGGAAGCTGGCATTTCATGGTCCTTCTCCATATCTTCTAATTCTTATATTCCTTCCACCCGCCCCTCCTCTGCAATGTTCCCTGAGCCTTGAAAGGGATACTATAAATGTCTTTGTTTATGCTTGAAGTCGTGACTGTCACTTCTTCCCGGCAGCTTATACAGCCCTGAGTCTCTGCAGCCACCACACTTGGGTAAGAAAAGCTTCTCTGAGAAGGCTCAGAGTGACAAGCCCCATATTCTTCTTGCTGCTCGTTACTGGGATGAAGGCTCCTGGGTGCTATTCAGTTCCAGGATGTTAAATAAAACACTATGTGGATGAATCATCCAAGTTGGAAAGCAGTGACGAGTCAGACGGAGGACAGGATCCTCTGTGTTTCCTCTGTCCTCTGGGTTGCTCATAAACATGAGAATCCCAGTGAGAGAAGATACAAAGAGTCTGAAAAGATTAACTGAGATTTATTCATGAGGCTTATCTAAGCCGTGGCCAGTCAGTAACATCCTTCAGCAAGGGATTTATTCACGTATGTCAACTTTGTGCGAGGCAGTCTGGGGATGGAGGGTCCATGCTCTTCTCTTGAAATTTACCATTGTAGCTAACACAGAGTGGAAAAGAACAAAGGCTAGACATATTTGAAATTGTCCACCCTGTAACAGTCACATTTGGATGTGGTTTTCCCTGCCATAGAAAGCATCGTGCCTGGTAGGGAACAAATGAGAAAGGCCATAGTTTGAGGGAAGGGGATCTCTATCTCAATCCACCATGGGCTTGGTTCTCAAGTGAGAGTATTCCCCATGTGTCCCTGATCCAACTGACATCATCCAGGGCTGGATCAAACCCAAACTAGCTGTGCCTCTGGGATAAAGTTTCTGGTTTGTTCCTGGTATTGACTGAAAACTCTCGCACACAGAAGCGGTTCCCTTGTAAGCAGATGGTGCCCTTTGATTTCCAAAGAGAAAGGCTCCGGCTTTTCCACTTAGGCAGGAAATGGAGAGCTAAGAGTGATGCATTGTGGGGAACGGAGCCTGTGAACAGAAATGGTAGCACAGACTTTGGCATGCAGCTTTAGCTGTGTGGCTTGAGAGAGGCTTACCTTTAGTGAGCCTACCTTCTGACTCCTGCAGAAGTCAGGTGACAACATTTCCCTCCCAGCATTTCCTAAAAGCACTCTGTGTGGTGTGCAGAGGACAGCACCCAGCACACAATAGGCTGGTGTAAGTAGTAACTGCTGTTGTTGCCAAAAGGTATGGGAGGTAATAGTGAGACTTACATTCTAGCTTAGCGAGCTGCAAAATAAAGTCCAAAATAAATTGAACAATTTTTTTTTTTAGTTTATTCAATACACATTAACTGAGAACATATTAAGAAACTGAATAAATTAGACTCTGGGAGCACACCCACAAATACCGTACTTTGCTGACCTTGCCTAGCAAGAGGGAAGAATCATATAAATTAATAACGATAGTTCATGGAGAAAAATACAGTGTGAGCCTGAGGCTGGCGTACTTTACAGCCTAACATGAGTCAGCATGGAAGTGTGCTGCCAGGTTCTGCCTGTGACTTGGAGCATGGGATCAACCAAGAGTTAAGCCGAAATAGTATTTTATGAGATGTTAGGCGGAACTGATAAGTATTAGATAATTCCTGAATGCTCGTTTATGACTCATTCAGGCACACACACACACACCCACACACAAACACACACCACACACGCAGAAGGGTTGGGGAACATATTCAGCTTACTTACCTGTGAGACACACACATTTCGTGTACAGATTCACTCCAACTTCACACGCACACGCGTGCATACACACACACACACACACACACACACACATGTGCGCCCATGTACAGTGATCCAATCATGCAATCATGCTCATTCAGCATTGCAGTCAATCCTTACTTTGGGATTTCACCTCTGCTTTGGCCTCTCTACCCTCTTCAGCCCCTGCCTTTCCCTGTCCCTGGACTCTGTCTGAACCCTTCCTGTCTATGCTCCCTGCATACCTCAGCCACTTTCCTGCCTGTCTGTGCTCACAGCTTTAGTCCCATTCCCATCAGCCTGTCCTCTGCCTTGTACGCAAAGGTGTTATTTCTAAACTCCAAACCAACCAAGATCTTCTCTTGATTAAGAATACGACTATCTACCTGTCACGTAACCTGGTAAACACAACTGTTGTGGAATATCACTTTATCTATGCAAAGATGTGTTACATTTGCTTATTCTGCGGAATATCACTTTAACTACATGAAGGTGTGTTACATTTGTTTCTGCTGCCTTTATTAACGATAAAAACATGTGTTACATTTGTTTGTGCTGCATTTCTTTAATTATGTAAAGACGTGTTGCTGTTTCACTTTGTCTGTTTAAGGTACCTGATGGTGTAATAAAAAGCTGAAAGGCCAATAGCTAGGCAATAGAGAGATAGGTGGGGCTGGCAGGCAGGAAGAATAAGTAAGAGGAGGAATCTAATGGAGCAGGGGAGGAGAGAATAAAGGAGAAAGAGAGAGACACCCCTTGTGCCAGAGCAAGCCGGTCACCTGCCAGCCAGCTCTGGAGATAGAAAGAAAGAAAGAAAGAAAGAAAGAAAGAAAGAAAGAAAGAAAGAAAGAAAGAAAGAAAGAAAGAAAGAAAGAAAGAAAGAAAGAGAAAGGAAGGGAGATAAAAAGGTAAAAAGCCCAGGACAAAATGTAGATAAAGAGAAAAAAATTAAAATAAGAGTTAAGATAAGGCCAAGCATTCATAACTAATAAGAAGTCTCCATCTCATGATTTGGGAGCTGATTGGTGGCCCCAAAAGAAAGCCTGGTACACATAGCAAACAAAAAGAACATGGGGTCATTTCAATCTTCTTCCAACCATTTCTGTTTATTGAATGGACATCAGCTAAGTGCCTAGTGTGTAAGCCTTTGGGTCTGGTCCATGCTTTCCAAAGCAAATGGAGATGACCCAAGTGTCCAGCAATGAGTCAACAGACCAGGGCAACGTGGCTCCTTAAAGCCACAGGCTTTAAGGTCTGCCGTCTCCAGGCTGCAGGGTTTTGTTCATTGTGACTGGTAAGCTCACTAGGGACTGGAGCTGGGGACATGACTCAGGTAAAACATTTCCCTCACAAGACTAAGGACTTGAGTTTGGATCCCCCAAACCCATGTAAGTCAAGCATGGTGGCAGATAGGTAATCCCCAAAACACCAGGAAGTGCAGCGGAGACAAGCAGATCCCTAAAAGTTCTGGGAGTGGATGTGGGGGGCGGGGGGCAGTTCGCCTAGCCTATGTATTGAAACTCCATGACAATGACAGACCAAAATGGAAGCACCTGAGGACTGACACCTGAGATATCTACCGACGTTCACTCATGCCTGCTGTGCATATGAGTGTCCCCATACCCCCAAGTTAGATATGCACACACACACACACACACACACACACACACACACATTTTTATTTGCATATGGCCACAGCTGCCCTAACTGTTCTTTCCTTTCCCAAAACTCATCAAGCTTTAATGTCACTAAGTTTTCCAATTAAGAGATACAGATTCAACATGAATTGAGAGGTTCTTCTCTGCCTTCTATAGCCCCAACTTGGCCTATCAGAAATGAGACAGAGAATCTATAGGGGAATGGAGGCAAGGTAAGACTCTCCTGTGAGGACCCCCCCCCAGGCTCCTGACAGCTTCCCCTGGGGAGTTTTTTCCATGCACAAGTTTTTAGGGTGTATTAATTTTCCTTGTAAGGTAGGCTATGGGAAAGAATTTTAAAAAGTACATTTGAGTTGACTGTTATGTCTCTGAAATTAATGTCTTTATACCTAATTATAGAACTAAACTGGACTATTAGAGCCCATAATTAAAGAATGTACGTAACAATGAAATTATAGTGGGCAATGATTTGAGAAAAATTCTAATTATACTCTGTGAGCCTGAAGTCCCTGGCACAGCCTCTCATTGCTATTTTCATTGCAGAAGTTGCTCCAATGAGCTCATCTGCAGGATTTACATGTCTCTTCTCATGGGACAAAGAGGCCCTGAGATCAGGCCCACTGCAAACTTTCACATAAACCAGGGGCCCAGTGCACCTTCATAAGAACAAGCCATACCCTGGTGGAGGGGGTGTTGGGCTGGGGAGATGGCTCGGGGGGTAAAGTATTTGCTGAGCAAGAATGAGGACCTGTGTTTGAATCCTCCAGAACCCAAAATAAAACCACCAATATAGCACAGACCTTCTAGCCTCGTGTTGTATCCTTTTATCCATCTTACCACAGGATGCACGGCAAAGAAGAAAATCCCTAGAGCTTGTGGGCCAGCTAGTCCTGCACATGCAGTGAGAAACAACAAAAGAAACCCTGTCTCAATGAAACAGAGAGCAGAGGTTTACACCCAAGGTTGTCCTTTGACCTGGACTCGTGTCATGGCATGCATGCTGTGTGTTTTCTCTCTCTCTCTCTTTCTCTCTCTCTCTCTCCCTCTCTCTCTCCCTCTCACACACACACACAAAGTAAAAATAATGTCTCATTATAATGACAGAAAGAATGAGTATCTGGCCAAATCTTTCATTTAGAAACATCATCAAAATAATGAGCTGGTTAATAAACTGAATAGTATTTGAATTCATACTTGTTTAATATATAAATATATATATACTTGTTTAATATACAAATGGTGATTGTGCATATTGTGTGTGTGTGTGTGTGTGTGTGTGTGTGTGTGTGTAGCTCCAGAGGAATGTGAAGAAAGATAAATATTATGATTTAGACACGAAATGCCCCCCACTTG
>JAQHUG010000342.1:1510839-1530915 GCA_028555095.1 Dicrostonyx torquatus | reverse complement strand
GGGAGGCAGAGGCAGGCGGATTTCTGTGAGTTCGAGGACAGCCTGGTCTACAGAGTGAGTTCCCAGGACAGCCAAGGCTGAGAAACCCTGTCTCGAAACAACAACAGATATGACAAATGGCAAATGGTTCCTGGGGCTCCAGCCACTATTTTATGAGCAATGCTACAAGCAACAATTCAGAAATATAGTGAACAATGAGTCATAAAAGCAAATGGCAAGTACTAAGAATGTCCTGGCTAGTTTTTTGTTTGTTTTCTGTTGTTTTGTTTGTGTCATGTTGACACAAGCCAGAGTCATCTGGAAAGAGGGCCCTCGGTGGAGAAAATGCCTCCATCAGGTTGTCTGAAGGCAAATCCACAAGGCATTTTCTTGACAAAAGATTGATGTGGGAGGGTCGAGCCCATTGAGGATGGTACCTTCTCTAGCCCCCTAGTCCTGAATGGTAGAAGAAAGCAGGCCGAGCAAGTCACAGGAAACAAACCAGTAAGCAGCATCGCTCCCTGGCCTTCGGTTCCCACAGCCAGGTTCCTGCCTTCAGTTCTTGGCCCGACTTCCTTTGATGGCGGACAGTCATGTGAAAGTACAAAATGAAGGAAATCTTTTTCTCCTCCAGTTTCTCATGCCATTTTCTTACAGCAATAGAAATCCTAACTAAGACAAAGAGACGAAGAGAAACTGTGGAGCAGCAAGGAACAGAGGATCTGCTCCCGTGGAGTGCTGTGATGGCAGACACTTTTAACAGCACGTGTGTTGACTCATCTCATCCCACCACAGTTCTGTGAGAGGAGGAGCACGGTTCATTCACGGATAGAATGACCACAGCACCGGCTGATGGAGAATAGACCCGGGTGAGCCAGGAGTTGGGTAGCTGTGGTGCATTTAGATCCAGTGACCACATGCAGAGCTCAGCAGCTGTCTCCTGGAAGGTTAGTAATGATGCTGAGACAAACTCTGAAGAGGGTGAGCTCTGGAGGCTCTGGAGAAAAGGCCTCTGGGCTAAAGAGGCAGGAAACAGCAAGCGGAGAACGGCAGCGTGCGCAGCCCTACAGCTGCGCGCCAAGTGTCCACAACAGTCACGGCATTGCAGGCGAGAAAGGAACGGAGGGAGAGAGAAGCGGCAGAGTGCAGGTAGGATGAGAGAAGCGACTGTATAGCTTGGACGGCAGAAACGGGAAGCCAAACACCACAAAGCCTGTGACTGGGCCGACAAGAAGGCTGATAAATCTGTCGAGAGGCAGAAGAGGAAGGAAGGCTAGAATGGAGAGTAGTTCTTCACAGCGGCTGTACCTCTGACACATCTGAGAACTTCCACAGAGAGGTGTCCAACAGGCAGACAAAGCAAGATCCAAAGCAAGCACCTGAGAGAACTAGCAGGCCGGCGAGGCCGGTCTGTGTGAGAGAGGCCTTCGAAAAGAAGGGCCTGAAATCTAAGGCAGCCTGGGAAGGAAGGTAACAAGGAAGAAGGTCGCTTAAAAGATAATGATTCTGCCGGGCAGTGGTGGCGCACGCCTTTATTTAATCCCAGCACTCGGGAGGCAGAGGCAGGAGGATCATTGTGAGTTCGAGACCAGCCTGGTCTACAAGAGCTAGTTCCAGCGCAGGCTCCAAAGCCACAGAGAAACCCTGTCTCGAAAAACCAAAAAAAATAAAATTAAATTAAAAAAAAAAAAGATAATGATTCCCGGGTACTGGCTATTAGTCACTGCTTGCAGAGGCTCTGGACCCCCCTCCCCAGGCCACTCCCCACTTCCTCTATCACAGCCACACACTTGGCAGATGCTAAAGATCTGATTGGTTGCCATTCCTTCAAACTGCTCAATAGTTGAGCTATAAAAAGTAAGATTCACATGTGTCTAGTTCACAACTGAATTCTAATAGCCCTGTGTCTGACCTGCCCCTAGATAAATACGTCCTGCTTCTGGCATAAATAAGGGTGGAAGTGGGAAAACTTGGCCGATGGAAAGATGGGAACTAGAGGTCATATTTCTGGCCATGTTCCATCTCTCTACCCACACCTCTGCCCATTTCTCAGGGCTGGAGAAGCCACCGTTACACGATGCACGTGTGTGTGTGTGTGTGTGTGTGTGTGTGTGTACAGGTACCGAGAGGCCAAGCCACAGCCACTCTTCCCTAAGAGCCCACACTTCTCATTTACTGTGAACCTCCTGGCATGCAAATCAAAGATTCAGTCCAGCAAGTCAACCACCATACCAAGCATAAGATGTTTACTGGGGCCAGAGGAAAAAGCAACATCGCACCCTCTGGCTCCGCAGATCTTGTACCAGAGTCAAATCCCTGGAATTAGTGTTCTGACTCCTCCACTCACATAACCACTTGCTTCTGGCAAATCAGAGAGAAGCCACTTACCCTTCCTAATCGTGTGAGCCAGTATCAGCAAGTAACAGCGCAGCCAGAATCTTGCTCTTGTCTAAAGCAACTGGAGCCCAAGGCATCAGCAAAGATGAATCCTGCCAATATCTTTGAAGTCTTTGGATTTGTGTTAGCCAAGTTGTTGGTGGTAGTGATGGCTACTCTTGGTTGCCAAGTTGACTACATCTGGAATTAACTAAACTCCAAAAATGGAGGACTTACCAGTGAGGGTTTTGTTGTTTTGTTTTTGTTTTTTGCTTAATTTGTAGTAGTAAGATTCACTTCTAATCCAGATCTTGAGTCAGTAACACATACCTTTAATCCAGGCCATGCCTTCTGCTGGAAGCCTATATAAGGACATGGAAGAGGGAAGCTCTGGCTCTCTGCCTGCTTGCTCTCACCTTGCTAGCAAGTCCATTCCTTCACTGGCATTGGAACCTACTTCGGCACTCCAGCATCTACTGACGACCAGCTGAGACATCCAGCCTCATGGACTGAGCAACTTCTGGATCCTTAAACTCTCCATTCATAGCCAGTTATTGTTGATTAGTTGGACCACAGCCTGTAAGTCATTCTAATAAATCCCTTTTACATATAGAGATACAGATAAATGGATATATACATATACATACATATATATATATATATATAGAGAGAGAGAGAGAGAGAGTTATTCTGTAAGTTATACTGTTCTAGAGAACCCTGACTAATACAGAAGTCAAGATGAAACCAGATGACAAATAATTCCTTAATCAACAAGCGTCATCGTTTGCCAAAGTGACACCCTACCTGGAATGCTGTGACCCATTACTTGGTTGATATAGTGTTGCTGTGAAGGGATTTTGTGGATGTAATTGAAACATAATGAGTTGGACATTTTGAAAGATGATATGGCTGTGTCTTGACCAATTATAACAAAGCCGTAACTTTAAACCACATCTGAACCCCTCTGAGGAAGAAACCCTGCCTGTGTACAGCAATCTCAGCCCAGGCTAAGAGTTCCAACCTTCCTTCCAGAGAGGTTGCCCTGTAGACAAGGACTTACTGACCATCCCTCATAATCACATGAACCAATAATTAGATATTTTAAAATAAGCATGCATTGGATTGTGATCAAATAAGTGTATCCATCATTTTAAACTTCTGTCATCTCCATGTGGTTACACACTCAGTCTTTGCTTTGAGTTCTTCAAATACACACCATTGTTCATTATATAACCCTTACTATGCAATAGAATACCATGTCTTATTTCTCAACCTAATAGTGTAATTCTTCACCTACCTTTATCCTCTCCCATTATCATATCCAATAATGTGTTAACCAAAAGCAAAATTAGAAATATAAAACAATAATAATTGTTGGGAAATTTACTAGGCACCTTAGTGGTATTCTAGATGACAGAGATGTGACAAGGAGCCATGATCTGTGCCTGTGGCTAGTGAGAGCCAGAATGCCCACCTTGCCTTGGAGGCCTCCCACATAGCCTAAAATGCATCATTAGGAACACAACACTGTCATCAGGAGCCGAGCTTGCCGCAAGCCTTCTTAGATGTATGTGTAATACCTGACTCACCCTCTCCCAGTTATCTCACCGATGATAATGGTAATGGTGATGAGGGAATAAAATATAAAACACAAGTAAAATCTTTCCAGTTTTTGGCAAGATGGGAGATAGAAAGGGAAGGAAGGAGGGGGAGGGAGAGAGAGGGAAGGAGGAGAAGAGGGAGAGGGACAGAGAGTGTGCACTATGAGAACAGCAATCTTCTGAGCAGGGAAAGTGCTCAGAAGAGTGGCAAAGAATGGTCCTCAGGCAGAGGACTTCCAGGGAGTGGGGTTGGAAACTGTGGAAGGATACAGTTCTTTCCTAGCACGCCTCTAAGTCTAGTTCAGATCTTTCAAAGTCTGACTCCAGCCATGCACAAATACCTAAGTTCTTTCCATTCATCTACACAGATGGAGTGGAGGAAATAGACATCAAAGAAGATACTTGTAGCTCACAGAGAGAATCTGTTTTGGAGGTTACAAACTTGAGAGGGCTATGGTCTGGATGTGCAAGTCCCCTACAGGCTCATGTGCTTGAACACTTGGTCCCCAGCTGTGGTGGAAAGTTATGGAACTTTTAGGAGGTGGAGTCTTGTTAGAGGGGAGTCACTTCGAGGGACTTTGACAACTCAGTGCCATTTTGTGTCCACTCCCTGTTTCTTGAGTATGAAAGCAATGTGACCAGCCACCATGGAGCTGCCTGTGACATGACAGACTCTGTTCCCTCAAACTGTAAGATGAAACAAACCCTCCTTTAAGTGGTTTCTTGTAAGGTAGAGTTATAGAAATAAGAAAATTAATGAGAGGATACTGTTGGAGCCCATGGATGTGGATCCGTTCCACCTTGACCAAGAGTCGGAGAGTTCAGGCCTATTCTTGCTCCTTCAAGGTTATAGCAGGAGGTTTGACCCAGGGTGTAGTTGTCTACAGGATGCTTGGCCTAAGGTATGGTCACTGCAAGTCCTGACCACACAACAGAATACTTAACTCAGGATATAGTTATTTGATGTTTTGGATATTGAAGAGGTAGTTACATGGTTTGTTCCTTGTTTGTGTCATGGTAAAGAAGTCCTGTCTTCATCCTCCCTTTGGATTGAGGTATATAAAACATATAGAAAATTAACACAGGAGAATTCAGCATTTACTGAGTTGCCCTCCCAACTCTAGTCTGTGTCTCTGTCTATTTCTTTTGTATCTGTGGTTTTTTTCTGCCTAACACTTCTAATCCACATGCCCCTACCCTGGAAAGTACGAACCCGTCAAGGCTGGATCGTGAGAGATGTTACACCAATATGGGACCTGACAGGGTACCAACCGAAATCTTAAAATTTTTAAATGTGGGGAAATTAGGAAGAACAACAACAGTTATGAAATATGACAGGTTTTCATGATTATCTGTTTGGAACCAGAGCACCCATCAGGATTCCACATTGCAGACATACATTATGGAGCCTAAATTGACTTCACAATGGTATTTAGACATATCTTAGCACACATGGAAGACCATTGAGATGGAATTTTCTAGAAATATAATGAAGAACTGAGAAACTTCAGGGGAAATTGCTAATTTTATATGGGGTGATGGCATATTCATACATGCATACATACATGCAGTGCTCTGGAGAGGAACCTTGTGATAAGACTGAAGATAGTATAGTTTGTTGGAAACATTCTCTGTACTGCCCTAAAGGGGGTACCTACATCACCCCCTCCAAGGCCCAGGAGACACTGTGGAAGAAGTCACAGACAGACTGTAAGTGGCAGAGGATGGGAGCAGTACCATGAAACACCCCTCTAGATAGGACATGGAAGCTACGATCAGGAGCACACAGCAGCTGTGGGTACTTCCAACACACCATCATGGATAAGTGAGATGCTCATGAGACCCCCGTCCCTTCCTGAGGAACTGCTGGGAGTTAATGGCTATCCTAGTCGCTTTTGCAGTCTAATGAAGCCTCCCCCAATCTCGGCTAGGAATGATACGGTTAACACACAAAGAGCATGAGATTACAAAGACAATCAGTTAAACTGAAATTCAGTTATCAAAAATATCAGAAATATACATGATATAGCAAGATGTGGATAGCCTATCTAACAAGATCCAGTCAAGGATCTAATACCACAAATTTTAAGCACCAGTACCTGAGAGCGTGGCAACACTATAAGGTGGTATGAAATTCCTTTGAGTTCTGATAATTGGAGGAAATATACTAAATTTTGTTTTTGGTTAAAAAAAAATGATACCTAACCCTTTCTTTCAAAGGTCATAGATATTGCTATTCCCCTCTTCAATTCTAACACCTTGACCTCTTGTGTGAATCTCAAATTTGAAGACCTTTACTTTATAGTTCATTTACTCCCCTGTCTTAGACAAGTCCATACTTAACACTAGTAAATAAGAATTAGGCCTAGAAGTAAATTTAAAGTCTTGCCAGAGAAGGAAAACCCAAAATATTCTGCAGCCACCTAACCCAAGTTCTCGAACATTTTAGTTCCCTAAACATTTTTCTAAATTATGTGTTACTTAGATTCTGCTTATTTCATTTATAGTAAGGAAAAGAACTGTATTAACCCAGAGTGAATTCAATTTTGCCTTTCCACTATAAAAATTTTTACAGAGCAAATAATTTATAACAATGAGGCTACAGGAAGGACTTGAAACATTTTAAGAAAGCAACTATTTCTAGACACTTTAGCCAGCGTCCCAGGTGCAATGGCCACATGTAGTGAACTAAAAGGCAAGGTATCAGATTTTCTAAAGGACATTTCCCCTCAATTGGTGAATTTTCATGAAAAAAAACTGAACTGTATTACACTTGGTAATACTAGAATCAATTTAGTAAGCTGCTTATATGAGAACAGAGTTTTAACAAGATAAATACTAATTTAGTACAAACACGCCCAGATGGTTATCAGCTGAGTACTGAGTACTGCTCATAAAATCCTGTGCCTATCCGTGTTCATTATCGAGACTGTGATGTGAGCACCCATTTCCCCAGGGATTTAAATTATGGAAGGTCTGTTCCCCAGTCCATTACCACTCCTGAAAGCATATGTTTCTACATGAAGTGAAAGCCCCTCATCTAACAGTGGCATGGTTGAAGTGTGTCCTCCACCTCAGGAAGATCTGTTCAAGTCTTGACTCTGCCTGCAAATAGGACCTTGTTTGGAAATGGGGTCTTCGCAGACGTTCTGAAGACTCACCTTCTGAAGGAGACACTATCCAATGGATATTTACAAAAGAAAACAGGCAAACACAAGGAGGAGGCTGGGTGACCACACAGAGAAGACTGGATGGGTGCAGGAGCACTGAGAAGTCTGAAAGTGAAGATGGGCTTTTGCCTTGGACCCTCCAGAGCAACGTGGGTACCTCCCTGAACCCTCAGGGCACCCTGGGTACCTCCCTGAACCCTCCAGGGCACCCTGGGTACCTCCTTGGACCCTCCAGGGCACCCTGGGTACCTCCCTGGCCCCTCCAGAACAACCTGGGTATCTCCATGGCCCCTCCAGAACAACCTGGATACCTTCCTGTACCCTCCAGGGCACTCTGGGTACCTCACTGTACCCTCCAGGACACCCTGAGTACCTCCCTGGACCCTCCAGAGCATCCTTGGCTCTGCTCACTTCTTGGTTTTGCGTTTTCTCCATAACTGTGAGGCTGTGAGTTTCTGTTTCCTTAACTCTCAGTTTTCAGTAACTTGTTAGAGGATCCCTAGACAGCTAATAGAAACAATCTAATCCATTGGTTTCTTTTTTCTTTCTGTTTTTTTTTTTTATTTCCTTCCGAATTATTTCTACATCAGTCACAGGCTAAGGTTTCATGTGTCTGACATTCATGGGGCCTTACTTGGCATTTTAAAAATCAAAGGCTAAGCTTGGATCTCCCTGCTACTGAACCTTCATTTTGGGTGGCTTGTCTGTAAAACTTTGTAACAGGCTTTTGGCTATAGATTATTAGTCACCAGTTGATTTACTAAATATTAAATTAAGGTAGTGTTTTTCTGGATTTCTGAATTTTTACTTTGGCGTTTTTAAGTCCATACCCAAGGCACATGAGCCACCCACTGAGTTGTCCCCAGCCCCGCCCCTGTCTCCCTAAGATCTTCCCCTGTACCTGTTAGTTTTCATTTTGACCACAATGACCAACCTCCCTCCCATGCCCTTGACCTCTGAATGATTATGCTGGTCTCGGGTGAGTGACAACTGGTTGCATCTGTGAATTTTAATAACGAAGCTGGAATTTCTGGTAGAGAATTGAGGAAAGTGCCAGCTAAAGCTGACCCTAGCCAGGTGCCTACAGGCCCACCCTAGACACTTCCCTTGAGGATGGGAGTTGTGCCACTGTTGCTATGAGCATCCTTTGACATTCTGCTAACACCTATGCAATCTAAGCCACGTTCACCTTTTGGCTACCAATTGGAGAACTGCAAAAGAGATGGCCACTAGTTGAAGAACCAGTTATCCTACACTGGCCCCTCTCTCACCACTGTTCCAAACTATTCCTTTCAAATGTATTTGGACTTGAGATTTGGGGGTTTTGTGTGTATTATTTTTTTAACATAACTTAATGGAAGAGCCAGTTCATTGGCCCTCTCTTCATCGTTTTGGATTTATTCAATAAAATCCCTCATGGTTTTATTGAAGGGAGATCAAAGGAACTCTGAGACACTGTTCAAATCTTCAGGAAATCTGGGCTCTGACACAGTCTAGCCATGCACCTGTGTGTGTTTCCAGGGGGCCACTTTCCCTCCACCCCCGTTCTGTCACTTTTACTCGATTTTCTTCCCCTGTAAATGGAGTAACGATCTCTGCTCTTCTTTCTTATAGTGTTTGAGTCAAGAAAAATAAACAAAGTGCTCAGTCACTTTGTTAACAAAGTGAGCTCTACCCCAGGTTTGCAAATGTATAAGTGTACGGAGGATCACAGGACAACATTTGTAACCGCCAAACTCCTAGGTAGTGACAGAGGATAGATTATGGTACACTCAAACAGTAAGTAAGTAATTCATTCAAACAATTGTTGATTTGGAGAGGGAAACAGAGACAAAGAAGTTTCTATTTTTAAAATAGCATATGTACACGAAGCTATAATCTATGGATCTTCGGGGATATGCTAGGTTAAGGCAAGAAGCCACCTCGGCAGCGTTAGAGAAGATGGCTAGGAAAGGGATGTTACTTCGCATTGTGTTTTTTAAGTGGTGGGCTAAGGTTAGTGTAACAGTGATTTGAGTGTCTTTAACCACCACCAGCCCCTGGGGAAAAAAACCTAAAGGAAGTAAAACGCTACTGAGGTACAAGTTCTCCATCTGCAGTCATGTGTCAGAGGATACACCATTCTCCTAAAGGCAAGAATGCTTTTAACAGCACTGAGGATTAACCCAGGGTGCCATGCAAGCTAGACAAATACTCTACCATTGAACTAGCTCCCTGGTCTTCCTTTTACTTTATAGTATGAGAAAGGAGTTCACGAACCTGTCCCAGACTGGTCTTGTACTCACTCTGTAGCCCACTCGGGCCTTAAACTTGTGATCCTCCTCCTGGGCCTCCAGAGTAGGAGTGTCTGGGCTGCCCAAGTACGCACCACCAGAAGGGAGGCATTCTTACCTGCGATGTCTCCTCCTCTGTGAATGCACAAATGCACACACTTTTAAACAACTGGAAGACCTAACCTTGCAGTGGTTAAGATTTATACTGGCAAATCAGAGCAATGACCCACCCATCACTCACTCCACTGTGGTGCTGAACCCTTTCTGTATTCCACACTACCCCTGTTGCCATCAAAGCTACTCATCCTTTGTCTGCTGCCCATTCATCCATCTTACAAAGACTTAAGGAATGCCTGCCATGTGTTTTGCATCTATTGTACTTGGTTCCAGAAAGGCAAACAAGAAAAGATCTCTATACGTAAGCAACTTGAAGTCTTCTGTGCTGCTCATGAAATGGAAGATTTAGAGATGTTGCCTCACCGTCCTAAAGACCATTCAGTTAGGTCCTCCCACCCCATGGTATTGAATTCTTATTCAAATTATATTGTCTGTTATACTCTTGGCATGTGCTGTGATTTTAATAAAAAACAGTGTATGTGAGTGGCCAAAATTTCATACATGACCAATGTTAATTGAAACCACTGGGACTAGAACAAGAAGGAAATGGAACATGACTCAGGAAGTGTGGCATTTGAAAGGTGGAAGAGTAAGGCCACTTCAGGCACAGCCATAGCCTGTGAGGAGGCACAGATGGGGAAGGGGCATAGGTAGAAACAGGGGTCACAAAGCTCTAGATCTGTCGGGAATCTTGGAGAGTCTCCTCAGACTCCCTGTCTCACAGGTACACTGTGCGTGATCCAAGAAGGAACTGACCTGCCAGGACCTCACGGTTGAGACAACCTGGCCATGCTGAAATTAATAATGGACCACTCTACCGTGCTTACCACATGTCCTGGGGATGTGTTGTCCCCAAGAACAAAGGCAAGTTCCAATATGGGAAGCAGGGCAGAGTCAAAAGAACAAATCTGAAAGAGCTTTGGAGAAAATGCATGGAGGGAACTGAGGGAGTTGACATTGGAAAGACCAGCTGGGATTCAGTTCTGAAGACTGCGGACATTGGTCCAAGGAATGTGGACCTGGTTTTCCTTGGAAGGACCAGAGCACTCCATAGGTTTGAGCAGAGCCCAAATAGAAACCCTGCGTTTTGCTGTTTTTGTTGTCGTTGTCATTGTTTAGCTAGGATTGGATTGATTTGTGAAAAGAATTTAACTTTGAGCACGGAAGATCTTTCAGAAGATCTTTTAAAAAAAAAAAGTTCTCAGAATACAAAGAAAAGAAGAAAATTCCCTAGGATTTTGTGTATTCTCTCTAGGAAGAGAAAGGGACACTTTCATCACATCTTCTTGTCTTCAAAAGTTATAAAAGGCTATGTGTTCCTTTTACTTTCTTTTCTCATATAAAACTAATTTATGCACATCTATGACAGTTTAATTACATAAAGAACCAAAGATGCATCCCTAGTCTTCTTCACACTTAACCGTGATAGCTAAGCTTGATTATCAACTTGATGCACCCGAGAAGGAACCTCAGCGGAGAAACTGCCTCCATCCCATTGACCTATGGGCATGTCTGTGGGGCATTTTCTTGATTTCTAGTTGATACTGAAGAGCCCAGCATATTGTGATCAGTACCCCTCCAGAGCAGATGGTCCTATGAGGTCTGAAAATAGTAGCTAAACGTGAGCCTGGAAAGAAAACAGAGTAAGCAGTGTTCCTCCATGGCTTCTGCTTTAGTGGCTGCCTCCAGCTTCCTGCCTCCAGCTCCTGCCCTGGCTTCCCTCAGTGATGGACTCTAACCTGTAGGCTTCATAAATCCTTTCCTCCCCAAGTTGTTTTTGGTCATGATGTTTTATTAGAACAGCAGGAAAGCAAAGTAGAACAATAGCATTTGGAGATTTCTATGCAATGATTTTTGTACTTTTTATATAACTTCATTGTTTCAATTTTATGTCATATAAAGTGACAAGAATCTTGTATTATCTCACACTCAGAGGAACTATCACTGAAAGGTTTCTCTCTCTCTCACACACACACACACATACACACACAGAGACAACCTACACAACTCAAAATTAATAATTATATTACTCCTTCTTAGACATTTTATAAATTTATAAATTATATCACAATTTTTAAATGGTGTAATAAGTGTCTTTATGTATCACCCTTTTTTTTTTTTACAAGAGTATTTTCATAAAACTAAAATTCTTTAATCACACAGTATGGATACTTTTTAAGGTCATTCGTATATCTTCTCTGGTGGATTTCCACTTTTTATCATTTAATACACTAAAATATACAGTTCTAGCACTGGAAAGAATTGGAGAATTTATTGAATGAAAATGGCTTTTATTTTAAGTCTTTTATTAATTAATAAATAGTCCCTATGTAAAGAAAAGAAAAAATCTCCATAAAATTAGCTCGTCGTGGGGGAGCAGTGGCTGAATTAGCGTTCTCTTTCATTCCTTGGCTGTTCTTTGCACCCCCGTGTTCTTCTGTCTTCCCATCAGTATGACATCATCTTTCTTCTCCCAGAGGCCATGCCAGCCTCTAGGATTTATGAAGGGGAATTCCACTGCGAATTTACCAGCACAGTGCCCAAGTGTTCATCCTGAGACTTCCACTTCCTTGCCTAAGGCTTCGAAAAATACAATTTTGCAACAAAAAAGAGTAATGGTGCTTTCCTGATCCTCATAGCCTCTGTGTTTCCACATTATCTCCCCTTGGGTGCAATCACTGTCTCGTTCTGGAGTCACAGGATGCTGGCCCCTGTCCATCCCAGAGCTGATACCTCTGTAAGTCACCACCCTCCAGTGCAGTCAAAGCTCCTTCCTCTCTTTTCTGATTGGCATTGTTTGGCCGCAAGCCCCCTTGCTCTCTCAGTGGGCACCATCCAGGCACCTGCAGCTCCTAGCTACCTTCACTTTAGTCTTTCTTATACATTGTCTTGAAACCAAGTCTCCCTACAGCAAAATTAATAATTTCTCACAATGGCTCTCAGTGACACCAATTTTTTATCACCTACATGAGAACAAAGTCTAATATCTTGCAGTGGGTTTATTAAAAACAAAAATCATATGCTTTTAGATGAGTAAGCCACAACAGGAAACACTATGGGATCTTTAGGTTGAAGTCTTCCAGATATAAGGACTGTCAAATTCCTTAAGGAAGTCCCTGAGGGCTTCCTGGAAGAGGTCAGGTGGTTTTCCATGCAAGTAGTTTTAGTTCATGCCTGCAATCTCTCAGAATTGTCAAGATGTGAGTCGGATTCTACACCTGAGGAGGAAAGAGGGCTCTCCACTTGTGCCTAGTCCACCTTCTCAAAACATCATTTGTGTGGTAAGCTATGTAGACAGAGAAAAAAGGAATTTAAAGCCCCAAGGTTATAGCAGATTGCCACAGAATCGAACACACTGAACCTCTTGGGCTCCAGGTAATCCTGCCTCCTCCTAAGCCTACCTCTTTTGAAATTCTGTTCTCGAAGGAAAGCCAGGTTAGGACACTCAGGACTTGCGGATCTGAGCAGAGAGCCCACATCCACAAGTGACTCTGCGGAGCCCTCCCGCCCCTCCTCCCGCAACCGTTTGTGGAACAGATGCCTGGTCCAAGCTTCTGCTGCTCCTGGCCCTAAGCCCTGTCTTCTGTCATTGGGAGCAGTCTCGTATGCTTGGCGCACACAAGTAGCTATTGAAGGAACTGTGGGTGCCATCATCTCACAATCCAAAAACCCCGGAGAAGACACAGGTGGCGCAATTCTTCCTGGGAAATTAAAAGAAGGAAACGTCTGAATCTGGCTGCCCAGAGGCCAGACCAGAAGTGGGCTGGGACTAGCACTGCCCTTCTAATGGAAAACACAGGCGACAAACAGCCCATCCAAGGACTGTTTCTTCCTTTGTATTAGTGTGTGGTGGGTTGGGGTGTGTGTGTGTGTGTGTGTGTGTGTGTGTGTGTGTGTGTGTGTGTGTGTACATGACTTGGCATACACGTGTCTCTGCACATATGTGGAAATTAAAGGGCAGCTTTTGGAAGTCAGTTTTCTCCTTCCACTGGGGCTTCTGAGGATCAAACCGAGGTTATCAAACATGTGTGGCAGATGCTTTTATCCACTGAGTTCAAGCATACGTCTCAGAATTTCTTTTGAAACTCTGTGCCCTTGTGTGCTGGGAAGCAGGGATTTAGACTAGCTTCAGGCTTGGGTAGTAATTCAGTGGCCATTGCCAGCATGGAACGGTTAACGTTATTCCCCACAACCCATAATTGGGGCTAAAATATTCGATATGATATAAAAAGGTGTAAGACTTTAAGAGCTGAAACTCTGAAAATAAGATTTCTTGCTAGCAGTCCACATTCCGCTCAGAGAGCAATAGAGTTTATAGCTGATTCAAAATAAAGATCAAATCAAAGCTAGCAGATTTGAAATCTTAGAAAACACTAGCTCAAAGTATGCTTGCATATACAGTGTCAGGCCCAAAGTATAATATTTCCCCCAAAGTTTATTTTTATGACATCTCAAACGTCACTCAGAACTATCTGCACTCAACAAGACAGACACCAGGAATAAACATCTCTAGAAGTAAAGTCACCCCCCCACACACCCAGAGCAGGGACAGTACAAATGCTGAGTCCCCAAGATGGCATCCAGATGTTCTATCCCAGCCAGCAGTCAGGGTTCTGCTCCTGCTGGCAGCTTCTCTTCTTTGCAACCTTATCCACCCCTCCTCCACCCATCCTCTGCTCCAAGTAGTCTGCTATTTCCTCTCTTCTCCACCTCACGTGCCCAGCCAGGTCTCTCTGGGTCCTTGCGGCCTAAGTCAGCTCCAACAATAACAACTGACCGTGCTCTCCCTTCTACATGTTGAACTCCTCCCTAGCTCCACGGTTTGGCTCAAGCTCCATGCCTTTCAAGTGCAGGGCATTTCTTCTATTATATTTCAGAAAGAAGTGCCATTGTGGCCTTCTTTCCACCTTCACCATCCTCTTGAGTAGATATAGTCTTCTCTCTCTCTCTTTCTCTCTCTCTCTCTCTCTCTCTCTCTCTCTCTCTCTCTCTTTTTTCTTTGTTTTCTTTCTGCCCATGAATAGCTTATCTGGGATTGTCTCTTAGGTACATAGTTCAGCGTCTTCCCCTTCCAACTACTTCCACTATTCCTTGAACATCACAGACACCCCAAAACGTTCCCAGTTTACTGAGTAAGAATATCATCCAAAGTTCGTGCATCTCCACAACAAAGCGCTTACTGACCACCAGCCCACCAGGCCTCCGTCTTGAGCGGATACTTTTCAGAGCATTGCTGAAGCTGTGTATCTAGAAATGCCTAAGCCTGGGAGTGTTTTGCCTCCATTTCCCTCTGACGAATTTGCTTTTCTCCATTTCTAGGGGTCCCCTCACTCTCTAGTGGCACGTTTATGACAGCTATGGATCCTCTAGTTGGCTACTTCTCCCAACTCCACCTTTTCTGAGATCATCCCGACACAGATCTTCATCCAC
The DNA here is from genome assembly GCA_028555095.1 of Dicrostonyx torquatus. Taxonomy (NCBI): domain Eukaryota; kingdom Metazoa; phylum Chordata; class Mammalia; order Rodentia; family Cricetidae; genus Dicrostonyx; species Dicrostonyx torquatus. The sequence continues at coordinate 1,515,969 of JAQHUG010000342.1, read as the reverse complement.
ATAACCACAGTGTTCCATCTCAGCCACAGTTTACACAATAGCCTGCAGATGCCTCCCAGGTTTGTTTCTATTTAACCTTCAGCCATTCCCACTTCCAACACCCTAGGCAGTGCTGTCTTCATGTCCTCCAAGATACATGGGACCACTGTCTCCCATCACAGATGAATGAATCGGAAACAGACTGTACCTAGGTCTCTGTGATGGGAAAGAGCGCCTGAGTCATGAAGGAAAAATCAAGCTGCAGTTGAAAATTCAAGGAAAAATTCTTGTTGGCAGAACTCTCAACCAGAGATGATGCAACTCTGTCAGTCTGCTTGGAGCTTAACAAGGATCAGTTTCCTGCTCCCTTATTAGTAGATGACCGAATAGTCAGCATCCATACTGAAACATGCAGGAAGAAGAGCTGTCAGCGGGTCATCCAGAGCTCAAGGCTTTTTGACAGTCCTGCATAATGGGTTCTGACAGAGGAACTGCCTTTGGCAGTTAAACTCCCTGAGCTCTGCTGGCTTGTGTGGTTAAAGTATACGTTTCATAGCACAGAGTGTGATCCCTAGCGGACATTAGCACTCTCAGGGAGACAATGTCAATTGCTCCAGAACCTGGGTGTTTGAAATGTATATATAATGTAGGTATAATTGGCCGCTGTGTCTTCATCTCACTCTCTCTCCTCTCTCTCTTCTCTTTCTTCCTCAGTCTGCTCACTTTCCCCCCACGTCTCCCGTTTTCTACTTTGTCCTTTCTCCTGATTCTAATTTTCCCACTGTCTCCCTCCACTATCCACCCCCACCCAATAGCTCTCCTGTTGTTTCTGGTAGCTCAAAAGAACTTGAACTGGTGACAAAAAGAGCTGGTACCTGAAGGAACCAGCATACTTCCGATTACTCCCAGGTGCATCACTGTTGAAAGGGTTAGGGGTTGGGAGGACAACAAACCAAGCTTCATGCTGCAGGGCTATATTTGGCCCATGACTTCCATACTGAAATAATGGATTCTGGAAATAGTTATTTCAGTTGGATGGTAGAGGAAATAAGACCACAATGATAGCCTCTCAAAGGTAGAAAAGAATGATTCATAGATAAATGATGCTTGAAAATCTAATGGAACAGGGAAAACCTGCAATAACTTCTGATTAGTGGCTAAGCATAGCTATGAATTATTCATTCTGAAATATGAACTGTGAAGGTTCAGAGTTTGTCAAAGGAAGGAAGAAAAGAAAGGAGAGCAGGAGGGAGACTGATAAGACAATCTGGGGAAAGAGTTCTTTAAACTATGACTTATCACCACAAGGAGGGAGGAATTCTCTTGGTCAGAAACAGAAAATTGTACATAGTCAAGAATCCCTGTAACAAAATAAAAATCTCCTGAGAGGAAAAAAAAAAAACACTGAATTTTCCCTGTCTCCAGCAATCATTTGCCTCCCAGTCCTACACAATGCGCTCAGTCATTCACAAACTCAAAACATTCCAGAAACAGTGCTGGACACAGGCAAGACTAAGGCAAGCCAGGAATCCTCACTGAAAAGCCTTCAAGTGCCAGGCAAAGATACAGGCATGAAGCAGCTGGTGCATCTTAGATCAGTGAGCTCCAGGAGAGAAGGTCTCAGGACCGTCAAGGCAACGAGTCTTCAGGGAGAAGCCTCCGTGAACCAGCCCCTGTGCTGGTCCTAAAGATATGGTTGCAGGCGTGAAGGAGACAAGCTTCTGTTATCAGTGAGCTCTATAACATCCATGAAGCTGCCAGAGTGCTAGGTTCTGTGGTAAGATCTGACCTGCCCAAAGGGTGAGGTGAGAAGATTCACAGAGACCAGACGTTACCTCCTACAGACTTCCTTGACATATGGGAAAACTCCTGGTGAAATCTCTACAGTGTAAGCATGCTTCTCTTTCTGCCTCAAGTCTTGGCTCAGTATATAAATTTTCCCTGCCATTACAGTTATTTGTTCCTCTAATACTATTTTACAGATTATTGCTCTAGATCCCGGTTGGAGCGGTTCTAAGTATTGTTTTTCTGTAAGTCATTTCAAATTACTATTGAAAGAAAACAACTCATAAGAAGTGATGAGATTGTGATATTAGAAAACACACCCAGGAATCCAACACTCCCTTGAGTACTAGGATGGGCTAGTCCAGCATTAACCAAGATAGATGGCGTTTCCATGTGAGCCACACCCCGACTGTGGTTACTTCCAATATCATGTGGCAACAGAGCTACAGTGACAGACTACTCACGTCAATGGGTGTAGACCATCCTTTGTAGGACAGAACCCTCCAAAACAGAAGGCCCCTGCTCCTCTTCAGTTATTTCAGCTTCTTAAGAGAATCCAAGCAACAAGCCCCAGAATTTTCTTGAGCATCGAATGTCAGGCCACTTGTAGATTTCCCTTGATGGAAAGGGGGGGGAGGAAAAGCAATATTTTAATACAACATTTTGTTTCATTTGCATTTTGCTCCTCCTTAGCATCCCCATCTGCAGTACACAGCAAAGCTTCCAAGCAGCTGAGGCTCTCTGATGGGACTGGACACATCCCAGAGACCCTCAAGGGAGTTATATTTCTATCTCCTGATATTGACTGATTTTTAAATTAAAACAGAGCATTCTAAATTTATTATATATTTCTTGATGACAGTTGTGCTAATGTAAATATGAATTGCTGTGAGAAACAATTTTTCCCAGGAAAGTCTGTGAGAAGAACGACATCATTTTACATGCTTTGAGATCCCAAACATCTGACTTCTCCAAAAACAGCTGGATTATCATATCTGCTTCTGGATTCAATTTGGTGCAGTATCACATGTCAGTTAACCTCTGGAAAGCTCCTCCATGTACTCACAGGAGGATGAGGGGGGAGACAGCAAAAGACGTCTTGGCACTATCATGAAAATAACTATCACATGGATCTCCAAATGAGTCTCAAGGACTTGAAGTGATCCCATACGGCATCCCATGTGATAAATCTCACATGTACCTCAGACTATCATCCTCTGCCTTAGATGTAACTGGTTAACTGTTCTGAATAGTTGTCTAGGAATACTCTACATATATGTAGATTTCATATATACATATAATTGTATATGTGTGTATGTTTGCTAAGAATTATAGGTTTAAGTTTATAAGGTTGACAGAAAACTGCATTTCACTTGGCTCTTCGTTTTACAAGTTGGTGCAAGTTCTAAATCAGCCTCCTTTGTAACTGCCTCTCTTTCCATTGATCCCTTGTGTCCCACTGAATGAATATGATCACACACAGAGAAGCTAAGGAAGCACCCAACTCCTCCAGTTAACTGGGTGTACACTGAACGCCTCAGATGTTAAACTGCACACATCTTCAGTGGCCGATACGGAGGTAAAGTGTGATGCTGTCTTAGTTCTATTGTTGCAGTGAAACATCATGAACAAAAAGCAAGTTGGGCAGAAAGGGTTTATTTGGCTTAATAATATAGTCCAGTGATGGACTAGATGATAGTCCATCTGGAGGAAGTCAGGACAGGAACTCAAGCAGGACTGGAACCTGGAGGCAGGAACTGATTGAAAGGCCATGGAGGGTGCTGCTTACTGGCTTGCTTCCCATGACTTGCTCAGCCTGGTTTGTTAAAGAACCCAGGACCATCAGTCCAGGGATGGCACCACCCACCAACAGCTGAACCCTCCCCCACTGGTACTTAACTGAGAAAGAACACCTTACAGCTGGATCTCATTGAGACATTGCCTCAGCTGAGGCTCCTTCCTCTCTGATGAATCAAACTTGTATCAAGTTGACACACAAAACCAACCAGTACAGACATCCTGTGACCTCACACATGCAGCATGACGAAATGACATGGCACGTGAGCAACCCTTACACACACACACACATACACACATACATAATAATAACAATAATAATAACAAATAATTGAAAATTAAACCATTATAAAACTAATGGGGGGATGAAGTCTGAGAAGTCTGAAGTCTGAGATCAGAAACATATTTTCTTTCCTTCTTTCTTTCCTCCTTTCTTTTTTTTTTCTGAAGCTAAGAAAACTAAAGGAAGTCTCTGTTCATAAAGAGAGACTGAAAATAAAGAATTTTGTTTCCTATGGAGAGAAAAAAATAGATATTGCCTTTAGAGAGGCAGAAAATTGAGCCTGACATTCAGGTGAGTGTGGTGCTGTCTGTAAATGGATTAATCAACCACCTAAGGCAGGAACAGACATGGAAGTGGGTGAGACCGTCTCAGAAGGTAAAACACTGAAGACAGTCTTGGGGTCCACTTGACCTGGGTCAGCAGTGAAAGAATAAAACCCATGTGTCCTCTGACCCAACCCAACTTCCTTATTTTTGCAGGTGAACCTCAAACCCAGAAGGCTAATTTGTTATCCAACAGCTCAGAAGATCTGAGAAAGCGAGAGACTGGGAAGGGGAATAGCATCGAGGACGCTGTGAGAGAGCCCTGCGAACAGCCCCAGACTCCCTTTTCTCTGATGTAACAGTCACCAGTGCCAGCCCTGAGCAGACAATCAGCTCAAGGGCTCCACCCACATCTTATCACCACTGCTCCTCCCCTTCCTGCTTCCACCTCCAGTTATTTCGGAGAAGAAAAGTCATAGTACTCTTCCCTCTGCTGCACATACCCATCACCTCAGATTTCTGGACTTGAAAGGACCTTAATAATTCATCCAATATAAGAGAAAAAACCTGCAGAAACCAGGATTGAGAGGTTGAGAGGAGCCCAGTGACTTGCCACAGCCTGTCAGTAGATTCCAGACCCAAATCCCAGCCTCTTCTTTCTTTCCTTTACACTACAAATGCCCGGTGTAAAAGGCTGTCTTTGTTAGGGTTTCTACTTCTGTGAAGAGACACCATGACCACAGCAATTTTCATAATGAGAAACAATTGGGTAGCTTACAGTTTTAGAGGGTTAGTCCCTTATCATCATGGTGCCACAAGGTGGTGCTGGAGATGGAACTGAGAGTCATACATCTTGACTTGCAGGCAATAGGAAGTGGTCCATCTCACTGGGGGTAGCTTGAGCAAAGGAGACTTCAAAGCTTGCCCCCACCGTGACACACGTCTTCCTACAAGGCCACACCTACTCCAACAAAGCTACATCTCATAATAGTGCCAATCATTGGTGGGGGGGTGGCATTTTTT
>JAQHUG010000342.1:1477522-1500022 GCA_028555095.1 Dicrostonyx torquatus | reverse complement strand
CTAATTATTCGTGAAATCTGAAAGCAGACCAAACAAGTTCTGCCCTAGTTTGCCCTTCTGTGACTGTGACAAGGCATTGATCAAAAGCAGCTTGGTGAGGAAAGGGCCGGCTTAGCTTCTGAGCTGACGGTCCCTGACTGAGGCGCCAAAGTCAAGGCAGTAGCCTAGAGGTGGGAACTGATGCTGAGGCCGTGGTAGGATGCTGCTCTCTAGCTGGTTCTCTACCTGTGGCTTGCTCATCCTCCTTTCTTATACAACATAGGAGCCCCGGCCCTGCAGCGGACCACCCACAGTGTGCTGGGCTCTCCCACATCAACAGTTAATCAAGGAGATGCTGCACAGACATTCCTACAAGACACTGTGATGCAAAGACTTTTTCAGTTGAGGTTCCTGTTTCCCAGACGACTGGCTGGTTTGAATCAGGGTTGGTAAAGGCTAGCCACGGCAGCGCCCAGCTTTAGTAGTATAATGTGCTTTTTGTCCGTGTATTCTTGAAGTCCACAAGGGTCCTAGAATCTTTAAAACTGTTATGCCTTTCGGTTCTCTGATTTGACATTAAGTGCAGGAGATAGCCATCTTCCATTTAATCTTGGCACCCACCTTTTCATCTGTGTTTATAATTGTACAAACACCCAACAAAAGCCAGGTCAAAACAAGAACCGATCTGGAAATAGAAGAATCGGTGGGAAAATTGAGTCACTGCTTGGCACGAGGAAGTTTGATCTATTCAGCCGCAGCAGCCCTGCAAGCAGATGTGTGATTTGGAATCTGACATCTTACATACCAGCAAGTACTGGCTTATAAGCAGAGAGCTGAGGCATAAACACACAAAATGGGATGATTTCATCCCTGGTTCCATTAGTAATTGGGTTAAATGCCCATTTAGTACCAGTTTTAATATCACCACAATGTTAACCTTGTCTTCAAGAGAGTGAGCAATTATACTTTATCTTAATTGTCAACTTGTCTGAATTTGGAATCTCCTAGGAGTCACACCACTCGGAGAATCTCCAGGAATGGTTAACTGAGGAGCAAATCCCAACCTGAACATGGGCATCACCATCCCGTAGCCTGGGGTCCCAGACAAAATAAGAAGGTAAAAGGGACAGAGCAAGCAGAGTACCAGCATTCATCTCTCTCTGCATCCTGACAGCACCCAGTATGATCAGCTCTCTCACGCTCGGGCCCCCATAGCCATAGCTAGAGCTCCACTCCCCACCATGCCTACCCTGCCTCCTGCCATGATGGACTGTATCCCATAAACTGTGAGCCTAGATTAGCCCTTCCTTCTTTAAGATGCTTTTCTTGGGTCTTTGGTCACAGAAACAAGATGAGTAATTAATGCAGCAGTTTAGTAATGGTCAAATAGTACCCTTCAAAAATCATATTGAATGATTAACTACTATTGCATTTTGGTTGAGATCCATGTTTTCTGAATTTATAAACCCTTGAGGCTAAGACAAATTGTTCAATGTACCTATATCAGCAAGCCTTCTCTGCCTAAATATTAATATATTTAAATTAAATATATTTAATATATATTATATAATAAATATAATATATAATAAATAAATAAATAAATAAAACCCAAGTTCTAAGGAAAAGGACACACTGTCCAACTCCATCCACTAACATCTTCTCTAGCGATGAACTCAGACAGAACCACATCATCTCTCCCATTATAACCATGCTCTTAACCAAAACTACCAATTGTTTGGTTTGATTTCACTAGTAAATTTACTTTAGCATTGCAGTTGCCTGTGAGCTATAAGCACAAGAATTGTCTATAGGACCTAGTTTCATATTTATACATTTCAAAAATATTTAAAAATTTTTATTGTATCTGTATGAGTGTTCCCCTGCATGTATGTTTGTGCACCATGTGGTCCCTGGTGCTCACAGAGGCCAGACTAGAGCATTGAAAGCCCTGGAACTGGAGTTACATATGCGTGTGGGCTGCTATATGGGTGCAAAGAACCGAACTCATGTCTACTGAGCCATCTATCCAGTCCCAGAGTTAAACATATATTAATAACACATTAATGACATCACCCAAGAAGCTGAATTTTTTTCTTATAAAATAGATTCACGCAGTATTCATGTAATTATGGCAAGTTGGACAGCCCTAAAGAAATGTTTCCTGAAAACTCAGTCTACCCATCTGTCCATAGGTGAAAAGGCTGTGTCTCTCTTTCTTTATGTTTTATATTCATGAAGACACTGGTATCTTTTTTCAATTTTTTTATTTTTACAAAACAGAGTTTGAACCCAGAGCTCCCAACAGCATAATCAATTCTTAGTTCATTTCCATGTGACCTGACTCCTGGATGTCCTGATCTGGCAGCATAACCAATAAACAGAAATTGAGGAGGTTTTTTCTGTTCTCAAAAACAGAGTGGGAGGCTTTCTATTCTCCCCTCTAAGAATTTTCCCAACAACAAATCAGAACTATCATAGGCATATAAAAAGCCCTTAATCTATTTGAAGAAGCCAGTAAAAACTCACTTATGGGTTATGCTAGAAAGTAATTTACAGAGAACCCCGAAGACACGTATTGTAAGGACATGAAAAACTTTAAGGATGGTCCTTGCTCAATTGGATGATCCTGACCAAAAAAAAAATTCCAAGAAATGAGATCTGAATTACATGGACAATCTGAAACTGAAGCTTGCATCTTCAGAGTACTGTTTAGCTCAAGTGGAGAGAGAAAGGATGCTATTCAGAGAGTATAGAACTGGGGTGACCCCTGTGACTCAAGGCTTTACTGTAATCTGACTCTGGGTGTGGGTGCTGGTTCCAGACAGTGATTAGCAGAATCAAACTGGAAGCTGTAGAGCTTTTATAATGCTCTTCATAGACACGACCATTACATTTTTTTACATTTATTGATTTATCATGTGTATGGGTGTGTCTAAGTGTGTGCATACATGTGGACCGTAGCTCATGTGTGGTGGTCAGAGGAACTGGCAAGCATCAGTTCTTTCCTTTCACTATAGAGGCTCCATAGGGAACCAAACTCTGGTGATCTGGCTTGGCAACAAGCGCCTTTACCTGTTGAGCCATCTCTCCAGTCCATGTAAGAGCATCTTGAGCACAAAGAAGCACAAGGTCTCACTGTTAAAAGTTTGCAAAGTTAAAATCAGAATTGTACCCTACTAACCCCTGACCCACAGCATTTTCATCCATAGGATGATTTAAAGTGAGGTTATCTGTCTGTTGTCATATCTAAAACAACTTAAATGGTTGCTATTTAAGTAATAGCTGTCATGTGACAAGAAGACCTCATCAAATATTCCCTGGAGTGCTCAAATGTCTGCCATGAACCTTTAGCAACAATCTTAAAGTTTCATCACATTCAAGTCTAAAACACAATCAGAACAAAACTGTGCTACCTTCCAGAAACACAAAACCATTTTGAAACAAAAGTAACCCATGGCTATGCTGTTACAATTCTTTCCTTTGGATAAGAAAGAGGTAAACAGGATAGAATCACAATGTTAGATCTTACCGACTCCGAGGAGAATTTTTTTAATTACATGCTTTTTAGAGCAGTTCTAGGTTACAGAGAAACTGAGCAAACATAGGAAATTTTTCCCATATGCTACCTGCTCACACATGAGTTTAACCTCCCCTGCTGTTAAGCTGTTTCCAACCGCTGTCTGAACACTATAGTCAACAAGCCTACAGCGGCATGCCATTGATGCCCAGTGTCATAGTTTGCCCTAGAGTTCACTTATGGAACTGGTGATCTATGGCTTTTGACAAATGAATAATGACATGTATCCATGTAGACCCAGAATAGTTTCAACACCCCCAAATCCCACCTATTCATCCCTCCCTCCCTAGTTCCAGGTATTGACTGATTCTTTTACTATCTTCATGGTTTTGTCTTTTCAAGAATCTCATGCAGTCATAACGTACCGAATGTATCCTCCGAAGACTGACTTCTTCCACTCAGTCATATAAATTTGAGTTTCCCCACGTTTTTTCATGGTTTCATTGCTCATTTATTGCTTAATAATATTTTATTTATTAATAATAAATTATTTATGTATGTAGGCATATTCATGTGTGTCAGCCAGTGTCTATGCACATATGTGTGAAAGCCAGAGTTCAACCTTGAGTATCATTCTTTGGATGTCCTGCTGTGTTTTTTGAGAATACCTGGGACTCATCAATTCAGCCAGGATAGCAGTCCAGTGAAACCCAGGGGTCTTCCTGTCTCCATCTCTCCAGTGCTGGGATGGCAAGCACACTCCACCACTCTTGGATTTTATAAATTATTTTAATAATACAATATTTGTGAAAAGGTTATTAAAACTATAATTAATTCAGCACTGCTGCTGTTAGCACTGGGCAGTGCTCTGTGGTCAAGACGTCAATCCCTCTACTGGAGGATATCTTGGTTACTTAATGATCTAGGACAATCATCACTAATGCTGTTATGAAAATTCTCGTGCAGGCTTTGTGTGGCTACAACCTTTCCATTCATTTAAGCAAATACTAGAGCATATAAACACTATGCCTATAGTCAAAGTCCATTAATTTTACAAGAAACTCCATGTGTGTATTGCATTAGCCTAATTTGCAGCTCCTCAGTGGTCTGTGCAGCTGAACATCTCCCATGCTCGCCTGCCCTCTGCCTCTCTTGAAGTGTACTTCAAATATTTGATCGTTCTTTAACCAGCAGTATGGTTTCTTTATTGTTGTGTTCTTTGTGTCTCTCAGACAACGTCTTCTGCAAATATTTGCCCCTGTTGTGTGTCTGATATCCTCATTTATCTTGACATTGTCTTTAACAGGAAGGAAGTTACTGATTTTGATGATGTCTAGCCTCTCAACTATCTCCTTCATGCAGTTTCGACTGCACGGTCAGGTCTCAAGGTACATTTGGCGTTAACTTTTGTGAAGGATGTCAGCCATTGTCTTGATTCACTATGTTCACTATGAGAAAAGACTTCCTTGTCTTTGCTGTGTTGCTCTTACTCCTTTGTCCTCTTTTTTTTAATTGATTTTATTGAGCCATACATTTTTCTCTGCTCCCCTCTCTTCCTGTCCCCTCCACTTCAACCCTCTTCCTTTGTCCTCTTTGAAGGCATGTGCGTGAGTCTATGTAGGGCTCTCCATTCTGTTCCATACGACCATTTGTTTGTCCTTTGTGACTACTGCACTGCCTGAGTTACTGAAGATTTCTAGAGAACCCCAAAGTCAAGTGTTGCCAGCCTTCCAACTGTTTGCCTCCATCACCACTGAGTTTGCAATTCTGGCTATTTGGATTTTCCATATAGACTTTATTAAATTAAGCAGGGAATCACCATATAGCTCAAACTGACCTTGAACAGGCTCTACTTGCCTCAGCCTCCCTGGTGCCAGAATACAGGCACGTACGCCACACTCAGAACTCCACATAAACTTTACCATCAGTCTAGCAATATCCACAGACTAGCTTGCTAGAGCTTGGGTTGGGATTTGGATTTTTTTCAACTTGGAAAGGTAATTTGTTTCTGTAAAAAAAAAAAAAAAAAAAGGTACATCGTGACCCAACCAAGACTAGTAAGCAGCAATTTGGATTTATTTTTAATTTCCTTTCATGCCATCTTTACATCATCAACACCATCTTAATTGTAAAGCTGCATAATCCACACCTCCAGAAATCAGAGAAGCATCTGAGCCAGGTGTGGTGATGCACACCTGGTGAGTCTAGCACTGAGGAAGATGAGGCACAAGTGTCTCCCTGGGTTCAAGGTCAGTCTGAGCTATTTAGTTAAGTTCCAAACCAACCTGGGCTTCAGAGTGAAAGTCTAACTCAACAATAAGCTAACAAAAAGAGCTGTACCTAGTCACCCAGTAGTATCAAACACTTTTTTTTTTTTTTTTGGAGATCTTGACTTCCGCTCTCTCTTCTTTAGATTGGCTGGTTCCCCTGTAAGGTTCTTGTAGTGTTGACCTCTAAGTCTTACAAGTCTCCATGAAGTTAAGGGCGGCAAGGCATTTAGGGGCAGCTCCCATGAGGTGTGACCTCCTTTTACAAACCCAAATACGACTTCAATTTACTTCCAGTGAGCAATGTGAGTGGCATGCATGACGGTGCTTTAAATCTACCAAATCACACACGCACACGCATGCACACCCCTTGCCACATGGTGCTCGAGCCTGTTTTTACTCTTTGATAAGACATGGAGAGATAAGCAATGATCATGATGAACACGGAGACAGTGGCACACAGTGGTGATGCTAAAAAACACAGCCCCAGTCCACGAGTGGGACCTGGTGGTAGGGGTTGCTGGCTTACACTGGCGCTGTCTCCTCTACACCAGATTAGGAACTGTTTTATACTGCTTTTGACACTTTCCTCCGACACTGCTGTGTATGTCTCTGTCACCTAATGTCCTAAAGACCAAGACTGTGTTTGGTTCTAGATCCTTCATTCTCAACTCATCAGCTATTAGTGGATGTCTACAATGATTCAGCCCTAGCTCTGTTGGGCGTGTAATGCATGTACAGCAGCTAAACATAAATGAGACTTTAAACTGTGGGTACATGACATTATACAGGGTTTAAAAAAGAAAAAATGTGATTTATCCCATCTATATCTCCATAATAACTAACAGAGAACATGAAGTGTTTAATAAGTACATAATAATTAGTTGATTAGAAATAAAAGATACCAATGCAAAAACACTGTCAGCAGAGCAGCTGTGTGTGGAGGGTGGGGGGAATGTGAGAACTCAGGACTGTGCTCTCAGTTTTTCTGTAGGGATCAAGTTGTTTTAAAATAGAAAGTTCAGCTAGGCGGTGGTGGCGCAGGCCTTTAATCCCAGCACTCGGGAGGCAGAGACTGGTGGATCTCTGTGAATTCGAGACCAGCCTGGTCTATAAGAGCTAGTTCCAGGACAGGCTCCAAGGCTACAGAGAAACCCTGTCTTGAAAAACAAAAACAAGGCTGAGAGATGGCTCAGTGGTTAAGAGCATTGCCTGCTCTTCCAAAGGTCCTGAGTTCAATTCCCAGCAACCACATCGTGGCTCACAACCATCTGTAATGAGGTCTGGTGCCCTCTTCTGGCCTGCAGGCATATACACACAGACAGAATATTGTATACATAATAAATAAGTAAATATTTTTAAAAAAAGAAAAACAAAAACAAAAGAACCTGGCATGGTGGCACATGCTTGCAACTCTAGGTAACAGGGAGATAGAGACTGCAGATCTCTAGGACTTGCTAGCTGGCCAGCCTAGCCTACTTGAGGAGAGAGAGATTTATATACATATGAACTTGGACATACACAAACAAAGAAATGATCATAAATGATTATAATCCCTAAAACTTAGAACTTAGAAAGTATATACCAAATAAATAATTTCTGAGGAATTGCTAAATCAATAGAGAAAAACAAAATTATAGTGGACAATGCAAGAATGCTATATAATTCATTATAGATAGAAATATACTTTTTATATACCAATTAAAATTTTAATAAAAATAAACCTTTGAGTTTTAAAAATAACCCCATTTGAGAAGAAAAGGCTAGTGAGAAATCTTTTGTCTTAGACAAGAGTATTCAGACATTATCTCTGTTCCATGTTTTATAAATTCCTAATCTACTAAATTTAAAAAGAAAAATTAAAAAAACACTAGGTCACACTAATCCATCTCCCATCTCAATTTATTCTGGCTTCCTATGCCATTAAGACCCTAAACACAGAAGTTGGAGAGATGGCTAAATGATTAAGAACACTTGCTATTCTTGCAGAGGATCTGAGTTCAGTTCTCAGCACCTACATCAGGCAGCACACAACCACCTGTAACATTAGCAGCAGAGGGTGCAATGCCCTCTTCTGACCTCAGCGTTCACATACAGACATACATGTATTTACACACACACACACACACACACACACACACACACAACTTTAGTGGTTTTTTTCTCATCTTTATAAAAGACCCTAAACACGATCTTTAGCAAACTTAACTGGGCAGATTCCTATGAAAGATACCAATGGGCGTCCCCACAAACCATCTTTCTATGAACAATACTTTCCAGTTTCCAAATCATTACTTTCTCTAAACTGCCCCCCACCAAAAAAAATAAGGAGAATAAGAGTTCATGAACAAGACAAATGAGATTGTATGTGTCTCCATGAAGATAAGGCTCCTCAAGCAGCACATGTGAAAAATAATAGTGCTGGGATCAAAATAGGGCACTCGCCTGCCAAGTTCTTCCCACTACCTGCCCTTCCCCCATCTCTCACACTGTAGTGCACCAGGCAGTATCACCCAATCTCTGAACAAGTTCGAAGGGCTCATCAAAGATTTCAGGTGGGCATGAAGCACAGTGACAAGACTCTGCTGCCAACAAGGCTTAAGTTTCTAGAAAAGTCATGGAAGTTCAGCACTGCGGCATCAGTCTAAGCCAACCTTTCAACATCTTTGCTTATGCACTCATCTTCCAGGGCAGGACAATACTGACAACACTGACCTTCCCTGTGTTTATATGCCAAAGTGAAAGTCCAGCTAGCAAGTACACAATTAGTCAAGTGACAGGATCTTGCAGGGCTAGAGAAACTACAGAAACTTGGAAATACTCAATGGTTCCACAGAAAACATTGAGAACAGAAAACAAAATTTAGAATGGACCTCAAAATTAGAGAATTGTTTATAAGCAAATTGTTTATGGAGCATGCAGCCTTGGTTATAATATATTCAAATATATGAAAATAGGACAGTGAATAAAAAAACAATTTAAAGTCCCTCAGTTCCACCACTGGGTCATTGGAGTTCCAGCGAATATCACTGGACAAGTTATCTAGACATATTTGCTAAGTTGTGTTATTTTGAAAAAAAGTCGAACAGAATTGAATTGAAATACCTTAGAGTCATGTCAGCACAAATACTTATCTCTGGTTCAAGTTAGGAAGGCCTGGATAACACCTCAAGATACCAGTTTCCATAGTCCACCTTTGGGTGTCTTGATTTAATTGCTCTAGAAGTTCTTAAGGTCTGCCCACGGTCCCCAACTACTGCTGAACAAGTCTCCCAGAACATCATCTTATCAGCTCTAAGGACACACATTGGGGTTTTGAGCTCAGCTGCTGAGTTCATAGGAACTCTGGAAAGCCTGGGAATATTGGGCACATTCATGGCCTGGTAATCCTTGTCGGCAAAGAGTCAACCAGTTCATATGCTGCACAGCTTTCAGCAGGCCGGGCACATAAAGAGTGCACTGTGTCTGTACAGCAGACAAGTCCACATTGGTGTGAGCTAGCACACACTAGTATGTGTGGCCGTCCACGTTTAGGCGGGGCTTGCTTTGGCCTGTGAGTTTGAGGTGATGGGAAACACCTGAAGGTGCACCTTCCCTTCAAGGGAAGTTGAGATGGGTGCCTGAGTGAAAGCCAAATTGATGTGGGAGGCGCTGATAGGTGGGAGGCACTCTGTCTTTATTAATGCATCTGCTTGAAATGCTCTAATGTGGAAAGTGTGGGACTAAATTTCCTATAGGATCCAAATGGCTTCCATTTCCAGAAGTGACTGTGTGAGAGGGAAGAAAGTATTGCAGAAAGGCTGGGGAGGAGAGAGAAGGGCGAGACTTCCCTGGATGATGCCTCTGCTTTGCTCTTGGATAGACCTTCTCAATGCCTCTTAGTTCTGAGGCTTATTAAAGCAACATAATCTTAATTGGAAACAGAGGTGGGGGTTCCGTGTGATAGCTTTCCACCCCCACCTCAGGAACACCCTTCTGACTACAGGACCAGAACAGCAATGTGACCTAGAAGATGGAGGGAGATGTGCCTGCCAGGGAGATGATCCTGGCCCTGATCTGTCCTCAGCTAGCTGGGATGCTCTTCCTGATTACATCTTTCTTATTCAAAGACAGTGCAGATCCCAGAGATGCTTAAACTAACCTATTGGCCTTCATCCTGCTCCACTTCGGATGAGGAACCATGGAAAAACAAGACCAGAAAAGAAATTTTCAGAGGGTAAATCTATTTCTCCATGAGGCAGAATTGTTTCCATTGAAAGATGGACGTGAAGGGCTTGGGGGGATAGCTCAGTTGGTGAAATATTTACCACACAAGCATGAGAACCTGTGTTCAGTCTCTTGAAACCTACGTAAAAATGCTGGCTAAAGGCACATACTTGTGTTCCCTCAATACAGGGCCAGAGATAGAGGGATCTCTGGAACCCAGGGGCCAACCAGCCTATCTTACTCAGTGAGCACTGGGCCAATGAAAGATGCTGTCTCAAAAAACAAGGGGAATGATACCTAAGGATGACCTCTGGTCTCCATACACATGAGCACAGTGATGCATGTGCTCTCTCTATCTCTCTATCTCTCTCTCTCTCTCTCTCTCTCTCTCTCTCTCTCTCACACACACACACACACACACACACACACACACACACACACACACATGGGCTTCTCTCTCTCTCTCTCTCTCTCTCTCTCTCACACACACACACACACACACACACACACACACACAAAGATGGGAATGAAGAAAAAGCCCCCCACTCAGAGCTTCCCACACATAGTCCCATCCAAACGCCCTCCCACAAGTCTGCACCAACTGCCAGACCCAGCGTGACAAAAGCTGCTTCCCAGTACAGTCAGTAACATCTCATACAAGTGTAAGAGGCAACATAATGAAGCCCTTCACAACCCTTAGAATGCTTTCAGGCACATGTCTCATAGAACAGGAAAATTCAAGAGCATTCTTATTTCTACGCAGAGAACACTGAAGATGAAGGCCAGGAAGCACTTAAAAGCAAAGACAGAACCTAACCTGGGTCTATCAACTCCAAACGTCCTGGGCTCTCTGCATAAGAAAGCTAAACAGACATCCACTACCTAGAAATTAACCCACATCTGACTCCCAGGTGAGAGTTTCTCCAAGCACAGCTTCCAAACTTGTCCCTTAGCCTGACATTGGCACCTCCTGGTCACCCACTGAAGCATGGAGTTTGACTCCAAAAGTAAGCAAATCCACAAGTGGAGGGGGTGATGGGAGAATTGACCCCCAGTGATTCGGAGCACAGGATGGAGAGCCGGATGTTAGCTATGTTTAAGAGCATTAGTTGTGTTTTCTTGAACAATTCATTTCACTTCTCTATGTCTTAAAATCCTTTCCCATAAGAAAGGAATAACGCCCTACAGAATCGTGGGGACTCAATCAAATAACAGGCAAATCTCTAAATGTGGAGGATGGTCAGATCAAGGATTCAAATGTTAGATTTTTTTGTTTCATTTTACACACACACACACACACACACACACACACACACACACCAGGGGCCACTAGCTGATGAACCATTACTCTCATCTTCTCTATTGCTGATAACATCCTCAAGATGACCTTCCTCTATTGTTTCGTCCAAATCTTAAAAATAAGCCTGTGGAAGAGATAAGGAGTGCGCCGGGAACTCCCGCCATCAGCTGAGTGCATTTTTCCATGTCACTTCTAATGTGCTGTGAGACCCTGAACAAGTCGGTCCCCTGCTATCATTTTTTTGAAATTTGTTCAATGAGAGTCAGAAGAGATGGCGATAGCAAAGTCCCTTTTCCGGACTTTAGTTGAGGCTAGGAAGGATGCAGAAAGCCGAATGGTTAAAATGGTGCTAAAGCCGCCACTAGCTTATGCACTCCCAACTCTCCTCAAATGGCTGGCCTGAGTATGTCTGCCACTCTGAGAGAACTCTCTCACTTGGATGGGCCTCTTGAACCCCAGCCAGGTCTCTGGGTCCCAACTGGAAACAGCCCCAAGTCCTCTGATAACAAAAGGAAAAGCCCCTAGCACTAGAGAGACTGCGAGTCTGGGAAGCTCCTCGTCACCCACTGCAAACCCTCCAGGCAGCTGGCCTTCCCGCCCAGTCACCCAAGCCCAAAGGTCAAGCCACCCCTCATCCACAGACCTCACCCACAGTTGCCCTTCCCACAATTAAATCACAAAAGGTGCTAGGTCGTGTTCTCACCAAAACTCAGGCCCTTCAAACACCACCACTCAATGCCTGAAAACACAGCTCCTGGCCCTCCTTGCTCCGGCAGCCCAACTCTGCGATCGGCCCGTCTTGCCTGCCAACATTTCCAACTCTGCTAAAGCTGTTTATTGTACCTTGCAGCTGCTATGGAGTCATGTACTTCGCTTCGGCCTTCTTTGGTTATTGGCGCCTCTTCTTCCCTCCCTGACACAAATCCAGACCCCAAAACGTGAGCTCTGCCTTGGTCCTGAGTCTGTAGAGCCCGGCTCCCGCCCTTCCTCCTTGATTCAAACTGTCCGCTGCCGCTTTTAAAACTTTTCCTGACACACCAAGAGAAGTACACTCAGAGCTTTCGTTTTTGAAAAAGAGAGACAAAAAAGAAAAAAAACATAGAGCCACATCACTTACTTCCATCCAGGGACGCCAGTTTTGAAAAGAAGAAAACGGTTATAATCCAATGTGTTCCCCCAACTCCAAAAGAAGAATTTGTTGTGAACCACTTCTTTTTCCACTTTGCCGGTGAAGGAGCCCCCGTGGTAGGCATACATCCACAGGCTGATGCAAGATGCCTTTGAGAGAAACCTCACATTCTGAGGATTCCTGGGCCTGCGCCAAGGATCCCAGCATCCAATATATTGCACATTTGCTTTCAATTAGGAAGGGGGCTGGGGAGGGAAAAGGCAAGTCACCAATCAGAGCTGTTTTCTGTTTAGAGACTATTTCTTTTGACCCAAGGGACCACGAGCAAAGCTATAATTTACAGCAAAACCCATTCATAGAAGAAAAATATGTAAAACCATAGGACAGACTTAAAGACGCGACTCCCTCCTGCCCTCCCCCTCCTCGGGCCCCTCCCCCTGCCTTTCCCCTCCAAGACGTGGTCCCATCATAGGATAGTCACCCCACCACCATCTCATTTTTCTTACTGGAGCCGAAGCTATAAGGACAACTTCAGGCTTGGACTCTCTTCCTTTTCACGTTTCCTGGACAGTTGAGTCACAGGCATGGAGCTGATCTTTCGTGTTTTGGCCGTGAGAACTCAGAGCTGAGTCCTCAAAGAAGGTTTGATTTAATCCCCCACACACACACACTCCTACTCTACTAAAAAAGAAAAAGAAAAAAAGAGGAAGAAAAGAAGAACCTGGATGGTTCTAGCATCCAGGATTTCTCCTTTTTAAAAAATTCAATCCTCAACTGGCTACTGCCAAGATTCCTGCTGTTAAATGAAAACACACAGATTTACAAACTTTCGAAATATTTTGTTTTTTTTTTTCCTTTTCTCACCCAGCCCCTCCCCGCCCCGCCAGTCTCCTTTCTGTGGCCAGAGTGAAAGAGACGTCATGTGAAAATGGCATGTAGGTGACAGGGGAGGAACACTTGCTGGGCTCTCCGAATGATAACTAATAGGTTTGTCCAACCACCCAGGTTCTGGCCTTAACCCTTCAGAGCCTGGATCCCTCTTGATAATGCATAAGACCTAAGGGTCTTGATTTTCTGTGTGTATGGTGGCCACTGGGTGAGCAGAGCTGTAGAGGGAGGCAGATGGCCACAGGTAAGTTCAGAAGACTTAGCCTCCCTTGGAGAGCTAGCCTCTTCCTGTGGGTTTCTTCCGAGTGATTGCCAACTCTTCCCTGCCCTTGAGTAGACAACCATGGAGGTGGGGCTCCTGGGGAAAGGGTATGGGAGACCTCAGTAACTGCAGGGTTTGGCTGGTGACACACAGAAAGCCCCAGTTGGGCTGTATGAAATGAAGATTTATACTGTCAGGGGTGAGTCACTCAAGGGTCATAAGCTCAGCAAGGGCCCCAAGAGTCAAAAAGCAGCTGTGAAAGCCATGTTCCACAGTGGGAGAGGACACAAAGAATGAGAAGGCTGTGCCAAGGCCAACCACACAGACAATGATAGACAGAAAATACAACTGGGGAGAAGAAAATGAGAATCTATTTTACAAAGATAAGGGCAGAACAGAGATGCATCTCTTGAGAGGACTGTTCAAACAGTGTAGAGCATATGACATCAGAAGTGAGGGTGACTGAGGCCCAGACATTTAGCTCAGTTTGATAAATACTCATAAAAACCATGGGTCAGACACTTCACTGGGTGCTTGCCAAAGACATCCGTGGACATCTGGCTGAAGACACATGTTTAGAATCTGCCTCCCATGTCTACGAACCAGGTTTAGTGGGGTCACAAGTTAAAGCTGAGAAGCCATGGAATAGCTTTGCAAAGACTGAGCCTAATAAAAGACAGGTATCTGCGGATGTGTGTCTTCAAACATCAACATCTCTCTAATGCTGCTCCACAGGCCAGGCTGTTCGCTTATGTGTGTTTATAATTATTCTTAAGCCAGTATTGTTGACTTCAAACCCAAATCCCCTGGCTGTGTGAGGATGGATGAACAGCATTTATGTGCAGAACAAGAAGACTTCTGGGGGAAAGTGAAGAGTAGAGAGAACCACGAGGCTTTGAAAGGTACAAGTCCAGTATCTGGAGAAATGGGCCAATAGGCAAAGTGTTTTCCACACAACAATGAAGAATGAGTTTACATCCCTGTGTCCACAATAATACTACCACTAATAGTAATAATATAAACCTGCAATTGCCTATAATTATTGCAGTAAGGCCAGTGGACACAGAAGGATCCCTGGGGCTTAGTGGCAAGCCAGTCTAGCCAAGTCAGCAAGCCCTGGTTTTAGTAAGAGTCTATGTCTCGGGGGGAACAAAGTAAAAAGTTATTGAGAAAGAAACTAGACATCAACCTCTGGCTTCCATACCCGCTAGCCTACACATACACACACACACGCACACAGGCATTCACACACACCCATGCACATGCATGAACACACACAGAGAGAAAATGTAAGTCCAACTAAATTTTGCCAAAGGTAAGGAGTAGCTTAGAGAAAAAAATGCTGCATTTGTCATTCAAACCATTACATCACCCCAAATTCCCTGTTTTTCTGGTTAATTTGAGCCACATCTCAGATCTAATTATAAACTCTAAGAAATAGATACTATCAAAACAAGAGCAAGAAAAAGATAAAAGTAGTATTTCACTAAAACACTCAAGTGCCACTTACAACATTAAGAGGAATTGATTTTGAGAGTTTTTTTTGTTTTTTGTTTTTTTTTTTATGAGTGTTTTGCCTGCGTGTATGCCTGTGAACCAGATGTGTGCCTAGGACCCTGTAGCATCAGAAGATGATGCTTGATACCCTGGAACTGGTGGCCAACATATGGGTGCTGGGAATTGAACCTGAGCCCTCTGGAAGAGAAGCCAGTGCTCTAAGCCACCGAACCAGCTCTCCAGTCCCAGAAGAATCATACTTGAGCCTCAGTTTCCCAGGCCCTCTCTGGTGGAGCCGGGAGGGCTGGGCCTCTGTCATTTGGAGAATCAATGCTGGACTGGAAAGAAAAGAGATAGCAAATGTTACTCAAAGGCTTAGAGGACCAGCTCGTGGGGCACAAAAGAAATTCCTGAGGATGTTAGAACCATTTGACAGTTCTGAGTAAGATTGGACTCCCTAATGCTGAGGGAACAGATGTGGAGACAGACTGATTTATCGCTCTTTTGTGTGCAGATTCTACCCCCTGGTTTGTTTGGCTTGGGAAACATGAGTCATAGTGATCAGAATTATTTTTATTCCATAGAAGGTAATACCTCTTAGTTAGGATTTCTTTTTTATGCTGAAAATGAATTAACTGAGAAGCAACACACAATTCCATTAGTAGGGTCTTACTAAAAAAGGAATCTTTCTATGTGGGATGGTGACAACGCAGTGGTCCAGTTGGGGGCATAGTAGTATAGACCACTTGCTGAAGTATGTGCAAGACCCTGGGTTCAATTCTCAACACCGCCCCCCCCACACACACAGAGCAGTCCCAATTAAGGGAACATGAAAATGACAAATGACTTTTCAAGAACTTGTCTTAGTCTGCACCCGAGATCCGAGTAAACGCAAGTGCTGAGACAGAAATAACTACCACTATCTCACCTGGAAGTGTGTAGGAGCTGGACGCCTCTGGGCGCCTCTGGAAGCAGCTTGCAGGGGTGTGGGACTCTAATGAGATAATGAATTAAGTAAGATAAATTTAATGTATCCTTAAAAGGATATGTGCATTTCCACAGAAATTGTCTGCCAATGACCTAGTCCATGATTTCTCTCTGCCTTCTTGTTTTGACTTCCACTTTCTGTGTGAATTCATTTCTTCCCCTCCCCCACCAGGCAGCAAACCAGTTTGTGTGTGTGTGTGTGTGTGTGTGTGTGTGTGTGTGTGCTTTCATACATATCTAAAGGTGGTAACCCTAATCCTAAAATAGTACCTTAGTAAGTAAACATGACAAGATGACTGGAGTATTTGGAGCCCGATTCCAGAACCTAGGGGTGCAGAATTTGCTTCAGCCAGGCGTGCTTCATGTGTTCATCTTCTACATTTGAAGGGCTGTCGGAGGTGATGCGTGATGTCCTAGTATTAGGGCAAGTAAGTCAGGTAAGTCAATTATCAGGAAACACTAGACAGGGTAAGCAGACAGCCAAATTGTTTCTATAACAATAATAATTACTAAAGACTGATTACGTCTAGATTGTAAAAAGCCTTATACTGCACCAACATGAAAACAGAAAACAGTGCATGCAGTCGAGTTGGGTGAGAGGGACCAAAGGAAATACTGATTTTCTGCTCTAAATATCTAAACAGCCACATAGACTATTTTCGGTTTCCTCCTGGGAGTTTGCTCGTGATTATCAAATCTTCACAGGCTTACAAACTATCTGTAGGCCCATGTGCACCAAAGCATGAATACTGTCTTTCTATGTTAAAGTCTTTCAAAAATCAGCCTAGCTCTGAGATTGTTCCCTTTCTAGTACAAGCCTTCACCCTGCATGCTAGTAGATGTTCTTCTCCTTCATGGGGAATGATTGAAAATCAAATACCCACAGGGCGGAATCACCTTGAGCAAACCCTTAACTGGTCATAAAATAAAGAGCAATATGAGCAGACAACTTGCAGGGTTGAGAGGATCTGATGAGAGACAATGAATTAAGTATTATATCATATACATAACACATAAAATAAAATGCATTAGGTGCTCACACTGTGCCAGGCGCCCTTTTAAGAATCTTACATCTATCACTACTTCTGATACACACAGGGATCCGTAGGGAGGGGACACTGACATCCTCTGTATCCACAGAAGGAACTGATGTACAGAGATCCCAACTTGCTCAAGCCTATGCCTTGTGGAGCTAGAAGGCACGACACACATTTGCTTCGCTAACAATAAAGTGTGTTTGCACAGTGAATAGAAAAGATTGAAGAACCCTTGGGAAATCATTTTTGACTTTTCAGAGATTAAAGTCATGTCATGCATATAAAAACTCATTTCCTTTCCCAGCCTTTTCGACTCCTGAAACCCATAACTGACCGTCTTTTTCCCCAAGCACTTCTACCAGAGAACGAAATGAGAATTAAGAGAGAATTTTAAATGGGGCTATCTGCTGATTGTTTGTAGAGCTGAGTACAGAAGAAGTTGGGGTTAATGGTGAAAACAAGAGTCCTTTTGTCTTTGTTCTGAACAATGACACATATAGTATATCAGTTTAAAGAGTGCCTTTGCAGACATGACTTCATCTGATCCTCAGACAGCCCCAATATGTACTCAATGCAGGTATTAATATCCTTGTGTTACATATGAGGAAAAGGGGGACTGCCAATCAGGAGCTCACTTGAAGATTTTGGCTAGCCATCAGCACTAGCATCTGAGCTTTTGTCCAGTTCTTTTGATGTCACGTACTCCCTTCGTGCAGTTGGTATCAATAGCAAACCTTCCCAGAGCCTCTAGACCAGATGGTTGGTCACCTAATCCTAGTGGACACATCAGCTTCTGCTTCTGCTCTTTCTTTCCTCTCCGAGTAGACCTCCTGAGAAGAAGGGTAAAGAAGCAAGACCAGGAGACTTGGAGCCATAATTTGGCATGGGTTCTTGCAGAAAATGATTGCAACACAAAGTATTGAGACAGCCTGCTCCACAGCATTATCCTAAAGATACAACCCTCTTTCCGGCTACAAGGCTGGAGCACTGTGCTATCCTTAGACAGGAAAGCAGCTTATTTTAAAACGCTCCAGGGAACAATATCTTTCAACTGGTTGGTTGTTTATCAACACTCATGATCTGTTTTATTTGTATCTTGATCCTTTCCCTACTGCCATTTGTAGCTTGTCCTGCAATCCGAAAGCAATCACCTCCCGGCACCTCATACATTCATTCACCTGTCACAACAAAACAGAGTTTGAGGAACAGCAGCGTCCTCCCTGCTCTGTCACAGTTTGGAGCAATCATTGTATACACATCCCTAGCTCTCTCTGTGAAGCATGAAGCGGCTGCCTCCCTTCCAGGCTGGGTTTTTCCAGCATGTCGGGGAGCAACAACAGTCTGCACTGGTCTGCTTGGGACCCAAGTTGGTGTGATCAAATTGCTTTCCCTTTTTTAGAGACTTACTTTTAGAGATTTGCATGATTCTCCTCATCTATGCCCCAACGGCACTGGGATACATGCAGTGATAATATCTGTGATTGTCCCCTGAGTGGAGGAGCTTCTAAACAAGTATTAAAATCATATATGTTGGCCTCTACAGCATCTCAGTTCAGAGACTTTACACCATGTTGCTCTTTGGGTGTCACTCCATCCTGTTGCCCTGAGTTATACCTTAAACACCACCTCCTTGCTTCTAATCTATTATGTACTTCACGACAGCAAAGAATTTATAGCATTGGTGTTCACTTTCTGTGTGCAAAGCCAGTGTGGAGCGTTCAGCAGCACTCAAATTCCCTTTCAGTTTCCAGCTTTGTACTTGTAGGAAGACTCAGATGTTAGACTTACAGATGGAATCAGTGTTCTCCAAGGCCCTTCATGTCCAAGACAGAGAATAGTTGCACAAAAATGCTTTCTTTTAACCACTAAAGAGATTTGCTGTTGGTAAAATAGAAAAAATCAGCAAAGCATCTTGGACCTGTGAGGAATTATGGGAGTGACTTGAGGGATATGATCTCGGTTGTCAATTTGGCTACATCTGGAACCAACTAAAACAGGAGCAGCTGGGCATCCCTGTGAGCGATTTCTCCTGATTTGAGGTCAGAAGACCTCTCTCTGCGCGGATCGCCGACCTGCCTGGGTTGCCATATTTATACCCCTCCTGGGACTTGGTGACCCGGCCCCCCTTAATTAATTGAGGGGTGGCCGCAGGGTGTGGTCACAAGCCAAAAGACCACACCCCTTCACCCACCCTAATTCTGGGCCACACCTTTTGGTGGCAAGCCACATAAGGACAGGGAATCAGGAAACTTTTGCCTTTTGCCTGCACGCCCTCACTTTCGCTGGCAGCTTCATCTATCCTGCTGTTGAGGCTTTCCTTCACTGTTTCTAGAGCCACTTCCTCCGAGTTCCAGCACTGATTATAGACCAACCGAGACATCCAGCCTCGTGGACTGAACAATGAATGGATTCTTAGCCTTTTCAGAGAGAGACAGCCATTGTTGGACTAGCTGGACTGCAGCTGAGGACTCCCTCTAATTAATCCTCTTTCAACACAGATTCAAGAGGGATGGAGTCGGGAGGAAGTCATCCCATGGGGTGTCAGCAGCATTGGAAAGCTCTGAAAGCTCACATTTTGCTGAGTCACTTGGCAGCCCTTGTTTCTCCAATGGAATGAAGATTAGACGCAGAGTTAAATTTTCACAAGAACTCTGGGATATGCTTGAGAGATCAAATGGGGGATGGATGGTGGACTATGTCCCGAGTTTCAGACCCATGCTCACTAAAGCTGGGGCCCTGGACCCTTGCCTGAAGACTCAGTTCTCCCTCCCACATCTTTTTAGAATCAGTCTGAAACAAGCATCAAGACCAAAATCTCATCTTGTCTCAAACTCTAAGTGTCATTGTCATTTTGTAGACCAAGCATGACAGATGCCTGAAGGTCTTCACTGTCCACACCGACATTATTTTCACCCCCAGTCATGCAGGTTGGACTGCCTGGATGTTCGTGCTTTAGGTAACCTCTACTTCCATGGCCTGAAGGGATCATGAATAGAAGTCTAAACTAAACTGTTCTTTCGTTTCTGTTTTAGAAAATTAAAAAACAGAGCAGAGAAAACCCTCCCCTACTACTCATTTGAAAAAGGAGAGATCAACCCTAAGCCAGAAGTAGAAATATTCCTGTATCATGTAGACTGTGGGATCAGTCAGAGGAAATAAGACTCCAGAGGGAAGATGAAATAACCTGCAGGAAAATGATACTAATGAGGAGCCTGGCAGTTTTCCAGTTCCCAATCCTAAATCCTCCCCTACAGAGAGCTGCCATCCTGGTTCTAGGTCTACACCACAGTCTGAGTCCTTATAACATCGATATAATCCCATTTGCTGCTTAAACTGTGACAAATGAATTTATGTAATTTGAAGTTAGATGACTTCCAAGACTCCTAATATTCCAATAAGAATGAAAGGAAGGTATTGCTGTTCCAATTAAGGACTGCTAAGAGACCCATGTGACTGTTCCCAGTAACTCTTTGACTACCTGTTGACTCCCTAGCCTAGACTCCTGACTATTTTCCTTTAAGTCCAGGAGATAGAGTTCTAGCTACTTCTGCATTAGTAAGAATGTAAAAAGAGATTACTTTGAAGTTGAGAGTGCTTGCGACTCACTCAGAAGACCCAAGTTCATTGCCAGAACCTATGTTAGGTGGCTCAGAATCACCTGTAACCCTAGCTCCAAGGGTTCTAATGTCTTCTTCTGACTTCCATGGGCACCAGCACATACACAATACAACACACACACACACACACACATAAAAATAATAAAAATAATAATATTTTTTAAAAATTTAGCTAGGGGGCCAGAGAGATGGCTCAGTGGTTAAAAGCACTGGCTAGCAGTGCTCTTCCAGAGAACCCAACACTCACATGGCAGCTCACAGCCATCTCTAGCTCAAGCTTTAGGTTATTCAGTGCTCTCTTGTGATCTCTGTGGCCAACAGGTATAAAGTGCTACATAGACACACATGCAAACAAAATACCCAGACACTTTAAACGAAACAAAAAGCTTAGGAAAACAGACACCACCCTGAGTTTTTCAACAGAAGCTGAAGAGAGTTATTACGGTAAACTGATCACACAGCTGCTGGAAGCCTACCCTGGAAACAATACCTCCAGACAGTAGTTACTACCCTAGATCTAGAAGAACAAAAGTGGACTAAAGAGCTGGAAGGAGGGGACACCATGAAACTAGAGCTTGACATCTGAGGAGGTTCCCACATGGCATTGTGAGTTGGCACTTTGACGGAGACTGGTTCTCCAAACAGGACAAAAGCCGGAGTTGGAGCAAGCTGCCACAATAGTGTGAAATGACACAGCTGGCAAAAGGTGCCACATCTGGAGCAGTGACGTTAATATCAAGGAAGCGACAACGACTTCTTTCTTTTCTTCCTCCTTTTGGCTCTGCCCTCTGCCTCCTCTGGTCACAACCCCAGAGGAAGCCTGTTGCAGAGAAGACCCCTGGGTCTGGTTTGCAAAATCCCAGCTGTGTCATCAGAACAGAGCACAGAAGGATGACTTTAAGGCTGAGACAACAGGCAAATTGCAACCACTCTTTTAGGCCTCTTAAATGTACCTTCTCCACCCGTTCCACCCTCTTCCCCGGACTTCCACCCATATGACCTCTGGCCTTGGAGGCCATGCTTTGCTATGCTCGCCAAGCCTTCTGATGGCAATCCCTAAAACAATGTTTCAGATACCATGTGGTCTCACATCATATTCATAAGCCATAACCCACCCTGGGGATCTCTATCTTGCTTCAACTAATCAGAGTATACCAAAGGCTAGTTAATTTTCTCAAGTGTTAAATGCCTCAACCCAGGGAGCACAAGCAGATACTTTCCTAAATGATTGCACAACTCAAGTGTCTCTGACAAAAACTGATCCAAAGACAGAAAAGGAGGATCCTTCCTGTAGGTCAGGGAGTAGTAATTCCCCAGGATACACAGGTTTCCCCCATAGAGGCACATTTACTCTGGTCCTTCTGTCTTTTATCTATCATTGGTAGGTTTCATCTCTCCTTCCCCATTCCTCTCCATGTTGAGAATTCTAATAAGCATTTTCTCTACCCGTCTCTAAGTTTCTTTCTTCCTAATTTTTTGTTTGTTTTTTTATTGATTTTATTGAGCTACACATTTTTCTCTGCTCCCCTCCCATCCTCTCCCCTACCCTTCAACCCTCTCCCATGGCCCCCATACTCCCAATTTACTCAGGAGATCTTGCCTTTTTCTACTTCCCATGTAGATTAGATCCATGTATGTCTCTCTTAAGGTCCTCATTGTTGTCTAGGTTCTCTGGGATTGTGATTTGTGGACTGGTTTTTTTGTTTTGTTTTGTTTTTTTGCTTTGTGTCTAAAAGTCACTTATGAGTGAGTGCATGTGATCATTGTCTTTCTGGGTCTGGGTTACCTCACTCAATATGATGTTTTCTAGCTCC
>JAQHUG010000342.1:1454161-1466562 GCA_028555095.1 Dicrostonyx torquatus | reverse complement strand
TTACTGGTTCCCACACCAGCAAAAAGGTTTTAGGCATCAAGGACTTACGGTGTCAGCCCCAATTTAAAAGATTTTATAAAAGGCCACCCAAGGGCATTTGGGGATCAATCAGGCTTTGAATTGCAGGTGCCCAGTTCACAAATCTACGCCAGACCCAAAGCCTAGTGCAATGTGTCCACTGTGGTAGATTTTGGATCAAAAAAAAAAATCAGAGGGGTGTGAGAAATTCCCTTGAACAGAACGTTTCCTGAAAAAGTGATCCCACAGGGCAAGGCACGTCCTTGTCCCAGTAAGAGGTCAGGAGCCTGGCGCAGCTGCATCTTTTGCAGGACAGTCCAAAAATCGCAGGAGGTTCTGAGCCTTTAAGGCAATGACTTGGAAAGGACAACTTGCCCAGACGAAGCCCATCTTAGCCTGACAGAGAGCAGGTCCGGGGTAGGGTGTTTTCTCACCACTTGGCTCCGGGCTGGTGAGAAAAACAGCCCCTCGATGGAACCTCCAGATGAAAAGTTTCTGCACTCCAATAAGCCTCTCTGCCGACGCAATGATCCAAATCAGACCAAATCAAACCGAATTAGAAAAAGCACAGGTTTAATGGATACATATGATCCCGGATGGCTTGCCAGCCCACTAGAGAGGGGACAGGAAATGAAGATAGGGAAAACTACATGGTTGTTCTCTGGGGGCGGAGTTTAAATACCCTGTGGGACTGTTCTTGAGCATCTCTGGGGCGGGGGCGTCATTTGGCAGGCTTTCTCAGGGGCAGAGTCTGGACTGAGGCAGCCCCAGGGGAGGGGGCTGGGACTGGAGCCCCCACCCAAACATTTAGGTTGACAACAAGTGGAAGAATAGTAACAGTGTCTACCTCTGGGCACAAGAGATGGCTAAGGGATGCGGAAGACAGAGAGACTGAATGAACTAGGTGCTCTGCTTCTTAAAGAGGATGGGAATAGCAGTGGTGGTGCACACTTTAATCCCAGCACTTGGGAGGCAGAGGAAGGCAGATCTCTGAATTCGAGGCCAGCCTTGTCTACAGGGCAAGTTCCAGGCAGGACAACCCAGGTTACACAAAGAAACCCTGTCTTGAAAAACAAAAAGAGAGAAAGAGAGAGACAGAGAAACAAAGAGAGAATGAAAACAAGAAACTTGTTCACAGAACTGAAAAATAAGTGTGGAGAGGAAAAGGGAACTAAATGAAGAATATTTTATTTGATTTTACAGGGAAAGGCAAATAATTTGGGTGCCAATATGTAACACGAGTTCTAATAGGTATTAATAATAAAAGCCCAGAGTCAGATATAGGGGAAAATGCTGAGAGATCAGAGAGAGGAAGGAGCAAAGCTGCAGTCACCTTACCTACTCAACTTCTCACCTAAAAAGAGATCAGGTTCCTGTCTCCTCCCGCCTTATCATATCCTCTCTCCGCCCAGCCATATCACTTCCTGTCTGTCTATATAGATCTCCAGACCTCTGTGGTCAGCTAGTGACTAGTTCCACCCTCTGATCTTCAGGCAAGCTTTATTTGTACAAACAAGAGATCACTACATCTCCCCTTTTTGTCTAAAAATTTAAAAAAGAAGGTTATAGTTAATATAAAAACTACTTATAACAATTGCAATAACTATATATAATATATACAGGCAATGAATACATCAACAATGTCTAGTCTATTAACAATTGACAAATTCAGAGAAAATATTCCATATCTTTCCTATTGTGGTGAGTCCAAAAGTTGTACATAATTCAGTTTCTATTCTAACTTATAGAAAGCTAGTAGTATGAGTCTCTGTTAAGAGGAAGTATAAAGGTAACTCTTGTGTGTACAATGGCATGGTGCCGTGGTCACTAATACAATTCCTAGTGAGTATGGATTTTAGTTCAACTGCATGCTGTCAGCTTAATTGTGAGCAAGACTTTTAGTCTCTTTGTACCTCCTATCCATGAAGTCCTGGATGGTTACTGTGAGAGTTAGCTGGGCTCATAAATATTTTGAAATAACTGCAATAACATTCGTATCATAGTGATTTAATATACATTGGTAACCACTAAATAAATGTTAACTAGCTATAATGTGGAAAACAGACGCTATATGTTATACACATACAACGTATGCTAAGTATCTATAGAAATGCAGAGAATGAGCATAATCAGGAAATTCAGAAAGGTCGAATACGAGGTAACTTACGTTTCTATTGCATAATCAGAAAGATTTCTTTCCTGGGCTACAGAATAACATAAATAACATGAAGAGGTTTTGAAACTCATTGAGTCCAACTCCTCCTTCATCCTCCCTCCCCTACTGTCTCTTTCATATTACAGAAGAGGGAACTGAGGTTTGACCCAACATGATGGCACAGCCCTGTAGTCCTAGCACGTGGGAACCTGAAGCAAGAGGATGGAATATTTGAGTCCAGGCTGGCTAAAAAAGGAAACTTGATCTCAAAACAAAAACAAACATTTTTTTTAAAGGGTGAGAGATTGATGGCTTTAGATTGCAGAGCAGAGTACGGTATCAAACCTAGAGCCTTCTGCATACTACACACACACACACACACACACACACACACACACACATCTGCAGCCACAAATTGCAGGTATCTTGATTTTCAATCTAGTGTACAGCAGCTGTCTCAGAGAAAATGCCATAAAGATGACCTTGTCTGTTGGTATAAATCTAAAGTAATTTACAAAATCTGAAATAATTTATCAAGGGGTAATAAAGGAAAATGAGGGAAGACCTCTGATGTTAAGGGTGCAAGGGCACACAGCTACACCACACAGACGCCCGTCTCCCAATCCCAGCTCTCCAACTATTCTATTTCTGCTCTGGAATCGGTTAAAAAGACCATGTTGCTAGAAGCAAGCCACAGAATATTTGATTCTGAAACACAATATTGTATAATCAAAATGTTCTCAAAAATGTATATTCAAGGATAAAGAAAAAACTGCACTTCAAAGAAAAATTTTGAAGTAGAAAAGAAGCAACCATACACCCCCCAAAAAAAAATCTGTGGAATGATAAAAATACAGGCTAAACTTTTAATTTTCCACTTTGGAACTTTATCAAATGATATAATTTTGGTGTGTCCTATTTTATACTAAACGGTCTCTGTTGTATATGGGAAGCCAGATGAGGCTTCCAAGAGGGCTGGCTGCACTTACTCTCAAATATACTAAACAAAAATTGCTTACCCAGTAGGTCAGATTTTGTTTCTGAATAAACAACTTGCCGGTTAAATATAGGACTTGAAAGAGTCCAGATCACTGCTGGTTTGCTATTGTTTGGTTCTTCAAAAAGGAGTGATTATTTGGAAGAGAGGGATGGAAGAAATAAAATAAGCCTGCTTTTTTTGGAATAATATAAAAGGACTTAACTTGCACTTTTCAGGGAAGAATCTAATGGGAATAAAATTGGTGTTCTGGGTTTGGGAATCTGAACAGACTCAATATTGATGAAAGAAACAAATATTCTAAGAGAATCTGATACTATCATAAAAACTCCAATTGAACATTTGAAAAAATATTAAGAGGGAAAGTATCTAAAACAACTTTTTTCACCCAGCTGACTGGAAATTGAGGTATTTGTTCTGCTTGGTTTGTCAGGGTGACAGTGTGGTGGACTTCGGACCTGTAGTGGAACAGTTTTCTCCCTCGAGAATCTGTTGAATGTTACAAAGAACAGAATACGTTGGGAGATTTTTTTTGGGGGGGGATAGCAGAAACTGAGGCCTCTGGGATTCAACTCCCATATTCTTAGAAGGGTGTAAGGCAGCTCTGGCTCCCACTTAACCACTCATTACATCCCTTTTGGGTACACTCTGCGAGCCTCAAACAATCACATTTCTTAGATAAGCATTGGTTATATGATTTTGGTCTAAACCATGAAATTCGATGCCTGAGTTTACCCACCAATAAATATAAAACGTCTGTGTGATTCTGTCTTGTTTACGTCTAAGGGGATCGTCAAGAGAAAACAATGCTTGTACCCTTTCAATTGTTTAAACAATTGGTATTCTGACTGCATTGCTTTACACTAGCTGTGTCCTTCCTTAGAATCAAAGTCACAGGATCAGCCACAAGATGTGTCCTGTAATAAAAAAGACACAAGCTCACAGGCCTTGAAGCATGTCTATAAGGGTAACTTTTCTATATGCTGTGTTGTAGCTAGCATTTTAGATGGGGAAAAAATGAAAAAGACAAGACATTAATACAACCATTTTCAAGATCGTCAACATCCATGTGCTTGTGCCCCTACCGCCTGAGAGCGCAGTGAGAAGCCAGCAAGCGGGAAGAATCTACAGCCGGGCAGTGAGTGCCTCTAAAAACCTGCTCCACAAAACAAGAGTGCTGCAGAGACTGCTAAAATCAACTTGCCAGACACTTGCAACCATTGAAAGGATAGTACCTAAAAGCCTTTAAAATCAGGTAAGGAAAATAAACTGTGTGCATTTTTACTTGTCCTGTTCTTACTCCCTGCTGCCAAACTTGGCAGTAGTCTTATAAACCAGATAGAGAAGTCCATGCCTATAATCTCAGCTTTCAGGAGGAACAGAAGGTCAAGGTTGTCCTTGACTTCATAGCACACTCAAGACTAGCCTGGGCTGTATGAGACCTTGTATGAATAAAAGAAGTGGTGGGATATATTGCTAAAGAGATGGCTCAGTTGGAAAAGTGTTTGCCATAAAAGAATGAGGCCATGAATTCAGGTTCCCAGCATCTGTATGAAAGCTGGGAATGGCAGCATGTACCTATAATCTAGAATCCTGACACCTGCTGGCCAGCCAGTCTAGACAGTGGACTAGCTGTAGGTTCAGTGAGACCCTGTGTGGGAGCCCACAGAAGTGGGTCCATTCCACCTTGACCAAAGGTCTGAGAATTCAAGCCTATTCCTGCTCCTTCAAGGATAGGACAGGAGGTTTGACCCAGAGAGTTGCTGCCTACAGGATTCTTGGTCTAAGTTGTGGTCACTGCATGTTCTGCCTAAACAACAGAATGCTTAACTCGGGATATAGTTGCTTGATGGTTCGAGTATTAAAGCAGGTAATTGCCCTGTTTGTTCTTTGTATCATGTTAAAGCAGTCTTTTGCTTTCTTCCCCCCTTTTGGGTTGGGGTATATAAACATATGGAAAATAAACACCGGCAGGTTCAGTATTCATTGGGTTGCTCTCCCAGTTCTACTCTGCATCTCTGTTCCTTTTTTTGTATCTCTTTTCTTCCAATCTAATATGTCTACCCCATATGCCCCTACCCTGGAACATGTGAACCCCGTGGAGGCTGGACCCCACCAGCCCTGCCTCAAAAAAACAAGGTGGAAATCAGTCAAAGAAGACACCCAACATGAATTTCTAGCCTACACACACACACACACACACACACACACACACACACACACACACACACACACGCCTGCTAGTAACCTTGATCTGGAAATATTGCTCAGAGGTAGAGAATTTGCTTAGCCTGAACAAAGTTCCAAGGGTGCTCCCAAACCACTCAAATAAAAGAGCCAACCTAGCAGCCTCAAAACCATACCTGTGAAAAAAACTATCCACTAGTCTCTAATTAACCTATTAAGGCCTCTAGAGACAGCAGGAGGTTTGGAAGGTTTTTAAAAGATACCATCTGTAATCCTTACTATCTTTCCTCCCCAACTGGCATTTGTTTGGAAACTCTATATTCTTAAGAATTGTCTTTATTTGACCTGACTCAGACTTCATTCCTTGGGAAACTATCTTTAACGTGCTTATCAAAAACAGGCAATGGTGTAACCTTAGAATGACCTATAGCATCAATACACATTGAAATAAATAAGAAGATAGTGAAAATACTCAAAAAAAGCTAAATAATGATATATCTATAATGGACATTAAAAAATTCCTCCACTAATTTCTTAGGAACCTAAAAGACTCAAAATTGCCAGGCAGTGGTGGCTTATGCTTTTAATTCCAGCACTCAGGGAGCCAAAGGCAGGTGAGTTCAAGGCCAGCCTGGTCTACAGAGTGAGTTCTAGGACAGCCAGAGCTGCATAGAAAAACTGTGTCTTGAAAAACCAAAAAATAAAAGAATCAAAGCCAAGCCCATAAGTATGCCTGGGAGAGGTGTATCTTCTCAACTCTGGCTAACAATAAGATACTGGGCAAGCAAGAATTGGAAAGAAAAGGAGTATAAGCCACTGGCCAGTTCAATGAGAGTGTGGCCCAGCTCTCACATAGAGTCCAGCATCAGAAAGTAGAGAAACACCTGGTTTAAACTATCTAAAGAAATTTCTCTTATAGCTAGACACTAAGTCAACCTAACAGAAGCATTAGTGGCTACACAATGCTTGAATGAATGAAGACTATCAAATTAGTAACAATGGGGAAAAGGGAAATGTGATTTTCAGGGCCAATGTGTTGCATTATATTAATTGTCCAGTATTTTTTAAATGACTTACACACAACCAAACAAGTAGTTGATAAAAATAGTCCTGAAGGAAGTCAGACTTACCAGTAAATGACCTTAAAGCAAATATCATAAATCTTTTCCAAGAAATAAAGAAAAAGAAAACTCAGTCCAGATAGTTAGGGGCAAGTCTGAGAACAATGTCTTACCAAATAAATCATATAAACAAGAAGCTATTTTTAAAAGAATTAAATAAAGCTTTTATAAATGAAAGGTACTACAAATAACCAAACTTAAAATTTCATAGACAAGAAGACAGTTTGTGAAATGCTTGCCAAAAGCATGAAGATTTGGATTCAGTTCCCCAGAACCCATCTGAAGGGACGTAGGGCATATACATAGAGCATATGACACTATTACCAAAGAAAACACACATTTTAGTTGCAGGACATAGTGGAACTGACCAGGAAACTCCCTCCCTTGGCTAGCTTTCAGAGTACCAGAAGGTGCTATGCAGGCAGCTTGGGGAGAGAAGGTATCAGTGGTCTTCCTCAGCACTAGACCCTGCAGGCTACAGCCCTGACTTGCTTGGGAAAGCTATGTACACTGGTGCAATTGTGGCATTAGTACAGAGTAACCAACCACTTTCTGGAGGCCTGCTCTACAGGAGAGAATTCGTCCCCATGTAACCTGCTCACAATCTCACGGCTGGGGAGACCATAGGCCCTAGGTGTGCAGAGTCTACTATTGTTGCTTTGCTAAATGGTCATGACATCAAATGTTTTTCTAAATATGTGATTTTTATACTCACAAACCTGGGCTACTCGCAACCTTGGTCAGAGAAGGTCTTGGGTTTTGTCTTAGTTAGCGTTTCTATAGCTGTGGCAAAACACCAGGACCAAAAGGCAAGTTGGGGAGGAAAGGGTTTATTTGACTTACACTTCAGCATTGCTGATCATCACTGAAGGAAGTCAAGACAGGAGCTCAAACAGAGCAAGAGAGATCCTGGAGGCAAGAGCTGATGCAGAAGCCATGGAGGGGTGCTGCTCACTGGCTTACTTCCCCTGGCTTGCTCAGCCTCCTTTCTATAGAACCCAGGACCACCAGCCCAAGGATGGCACCACCCACAATTGACTGGGCTCTCTCCCATTGATTGCTAATTGAGAAAACGCCTTACAGCTGGATCTCATGGAGACATTTCCTCAACTTAGGCTCCTTCCTCTCTGATGACTCTAGCTTACGTCAAAACCAGCCTGCACGGGTTTTGCTGTTGTTCCTTTGTCGTAGCTTGCAGCGGTTAATGCAGAGATTTATAACTAGTCAAAATGCGAAGAATACATGATTGTGAGTGTTCAACTCTCAGTGAGACATCTCTATCACGGTCTGCACCTAAGGTTCAGGGAACACTGAAGAAGAAAGGGCACAAAGAATGTAAGATCTGAAGGGGGGATGTGAATACCTTGAAATGTTGTCTTCTGCACATGAGATGGCCGTTGTACTCATGAGCTCACATTAGCCGTGGTTACCCGCACAAGATCAAGGCCGTCAAAACTCCATGGATGGGGTAAAGACAAGATCTCACCCCTAGCTGAAAAGCCATTGGCCAGTGATGGCTGCTGGTGGAGTGGGAGTCATTTCTGTCATGTGTATGGCTGCTGGTAAGTCGCGCCAGAGGATGGCCTCGAATCTGTGTGCATGCAGACAGCACTAATTGTACGCGGTGGGTTATTTGGTTATTTTTATTTTAAAAGAAAAGGGAGTTGTGAAAAGGCCATAAAGTTGGAAAGGGACTGTCTTGAGGGGGGACCCACAAGGAACTGAAGGAAGAAAACAGTGGTGGCGGCATGGTGCTGCCAGATTCAGGGCAGGTCCAGGAATGTCCCTTCTGGTGAAGGTGTGCCTCCTGCGTAATTCCAAAATCCAATCACATCGACAAAGAAAAGTAACCATCACAAAGTCT
This sequence comes from Dicrostonyx torquatus, assembly GCA_028555095.1. Classification (NCBI taxonomy): domain Eukaryota; kingdom Metazoa; phylum Chordata; class Mammalia; order Rodentia; family Cricetidae; genus Dicrostonyx; species Dicrostonyx torquatus. The sequence goes on along the minus strand of JAQHUG010000342.1, from coordinate 1,458,220 downwards.
ATATATTTTAAGTCTTTTAAACCCCAGAGCCAACACTGGGAGATACCCCTGCTGAGCAGAGCACAATTTCCCGAGAAAGGTTGGTACTGGGATGCCACCTGTCCTGGAGTGCAGGGATGAGGCTTGGGGCTGCAAAAGGAGAAGGTTTTGGAAAATGTATGAGACACACAGGGAGGTTCAGGTTAGGATTAGGGTTAGCCCAAGCAGTCAACACCTCCAATTCTACCTGCTCTGCCACAGGAGAACCAGGGTTTCTTGTAAGAAGAATGCCAGCAGATCGTATCAGAACTGAGGAGAATGAAGAAGAGAACAGAGCAAGTTCCAGGTCAGGTTCCAAAGCCACAAAGAGAAACCAAATAATATTTTTTTTAAAGAATTTAAAGTGGTCAGTCATTTCTAGAGAACAGGACTTCAGGAAAGTTGAGCTTGGGTGGGTCAAAGAATTAGAATTTCTTATATCATCATTTAATTTTCTAGATGCAAGAACAATAATACATTCAATAAAATGACAAGTCATATTTTAGTTTTAATGAATTTACTACAACTTTTGGGGAGGCTCTAGGCTTCAAACCTAGGGCTGTGCATTCTAGACACTCACCACTGAGCTACACCACCAGCCTGCCCCTCTTTTGAAAAGGGCTTTTGCTGAAGTTAAATCTAGAAAAGACATGCTGAAGGGGAAATGTCACCAGTTTGTATAATCCTTGCTATTGTCATTTCTCTGCTGTAAGCTCTGTCCTTCATCTTCTCCTACGGTCTCTGCTATTTCAACTGCACTCAGAGCTGAATTACTCTCGGTGAACTGTTGGTGCCTAAATTCGGAGCCCAGCTCAGATCTACCATCTTCTCTGAACTGTGACTAACTAGAAGCACATCCTTAGTTACTTATATGCAAAACAAAGCACTCAAACTAAATACTCTGGTTTCCTACAAGTAGGAGAAGAGACACTAAGACATACCTGTGGGTGGAGGGGGGACAACTTGGCTAGGGGTAGGAGGTAGTGACTTTGATTGCTCCAGAGCCTAATACCTGTGGTTCTAAGTCCAAGGCTGAGCAACAATTCATCTAAGCTTTCGTTTATACTGCCCTCTGCTGCTCAGACATCGCCCTTCCAGGAAAGCCACAAAGAACCAAGGCCTGCCAAGATAACTGGGGCGGGGGCAGGGAGTGGGGGGGACAGGAAATAGTCTATAACACAGTCAGAAGATGTGAAGAATCAAACCTGCCAAATACATTCTGCTTCAGGACTTCGAGTATTGCCCTCATATTTTATATTTGTTCGTGACAGGGTTTCATGTATTCAGGCTCGCTCCAAACTCACTGTGTATTTCAGATCCTCCTGCCTCCATTTCTCAGGGGCTGTAATTACAGGTGGGCACCACCATACTGGGTCTGATACCCTCGTATTTATTAACCTCAAGTTTTCTTTACACTAGTCCTCCTGGCAGGGCATAATAAAAGTAGGTTAAGTCTTGGGGGAAAAGACAAGAGCTACATTGTAGAGGATTCCAGACAGTTTAAAAAAAAAAAAAAGCCCCTATACACAGATGTGTCCAATCTTTCGGACATGAAGGCACGATATCATCATCTACAAAATTCATATTTAAGAACCAAAGAATCAAGTTACAAGCCCCTCCCCGTAGCTTTCGATTGATAAATGCTATTTTAACCTATAATTGGATCTCATTTGAATATGCATATCCTTGAGTTGAGACTGTGCCAATAAGCAAGGCAGTTACTCTCTCAAGAGTTCTCTTTTCCAAGGTAGTCAGTTTTCCCCTGCAACCGGAAAATTACAGGTTTTTTTCTTCCAATCTCCGCATTTCCCAATTGCTCAATGAATGGGGTTGGGTGTGATCGTGTGCTCTCAGGCCCTCTTCTGCTGTGACATTATTCTGACGTATGTCAAATTCAGGCCGCCAAGTGAACTACTCTTCAGGGTATCTGTTATGAGCAGATGGACATGTGCTAAGAATGTAGGAACCTTTCCCCTAAAACAATTAGATTCGCCTAAATATAGTCTGATTCCCTCAAATGTTATTATTCCCAGAAGTGCTCTGCTGTTACACACACACACACACACACACACACACACACACACACACACACACCTTCCTAATAGTAAGGAAATGTCACCAAGCCCAGGAATAATTAGCCTTCAGCTGATGTTGTATACCTTGTCAAGATTCCTATTATTTCACAGTAGCCCAAGTATGGTCCGGGCACAGCCATCTGGCCACATAGTCTGGCCCTTTCTCTTCTTGTGTTATAATCCATCCCAACTAAGACCAAAGGTCAAAGCTTGCCAACTTGCCTTTTCCTTGAACTAGTGATAGTGAAGTTCACCCTTCTTTCCTGACTTTCCCATTTCCTCTTGAGCACCCAGAGCTTAACTCTTGTAAAACACAACTGTTTCTTCCTATTCTTCTTGGAAAGGCTTTAGATTGTACTCAACATTTTCTGAAAGCTATTGGGATTGGACTGTGTGGAAAGATTTTAGAGCCAGAAGACTTGTATTTTAATCTCTACTCTTGAATATACTAGTAATGAAATTTAAGTTATTTAACTCCATCTTTGATCAATGAATTATAATGCATGAAATAAAAATGCATGAGAAGATGCTTTTCTTCTTAACTGAGGCATAGCTTCAAAGAATAAGCACAAATATTAACTGTTTGGCTTTAGGATTTGATTTTTTTTTCTGCATGTCTCCATGACCACTGCCTGAATACAGAGTATTTATAAAACCCGGCAAGTTCCCTGTGCTCCTTGTCAGTTGATATCCCTTTATAGGACTTTGCTATTCTACTTTTTCTATCATGAATTCATTTTGCCAGCTCTTGATCATTGCATATTTGGAATAATGCCATTTTAAAGAGATATGTTTTCTCCTCAGTTCTCTCAAATGAAAGAATTCAGTCAAAAACTGGAGGGAATTTAAACATAAATTTATCTAAGTGGCACTAGTACATCCCAGAGTCTGGAGCAGGCTGACACGGGCATTAGTATCCCACTAACCTGTGTTGTAAACTATAAAGTTCATATGCATATTTACATAGCAGGTGGCAGACATTTACTTTCTTGTTAGAACTTAATGCTCTAAGCCCAATTTATTAAGCATCTATATATTCCCACAGTGATGAGTGTATGCTAATTTTGTGTCAACTTTATTAGACTACAGAAAGCCTAGAGAGCTGGTCAAACATTCTTTCCCAGTGTCTCTAAAGATGCTTGGGGAGGTGAGGGAAGGAGGAATGGAAGATATTAGCACCTGAAACTCTGAATCAGGACACAGTAAAGATCACCCTCATTCATGTGGAAACTACGGAGGGTCTGACAGGACAAAAAGGCTGAGGAAGCATGCATTCACTGTTTGAGGTGGGACAGCCATCGTCTCTGGTCCAGGGCATTGGCACTCCCTGTTCTCAGAAGATATGGGACTCACATCGTGGGCTCTCCAGCTTGGCTTTGGATTGGAATTATAGCGCTGGCTTTCTCAGATTTCAAGGTTACAGTTAGCAGATCACAGAAGTTCGCTTCCACATCCTCATGAGCCGATCTGTCAGGAGACATCCCTATTTATCTCTTGACAGCCCATCCACCTCCTCTCGGACACTCTCCTCTGGTTTCTTAAGAACTCTTGCTGCTAACCTCCAGTAGATGATGATCAATCAATCACTTTCCTCTAGTTGAGCTTCCTTCTGAGTGTTATCTTTCTAGGTATTGCTTGAATTATTTTTCAATTAAGTGAAAACTAGTGTGTTTTTTGTTGTTGCTCTGTGTAGCCCTAGCTGTCTGGGATTCACTCTGTCAACCAGGCTGGCCTCAAACTGTAACATGAGGGCCTGCTCGTTAGGGTTTCTGTCCCGCCCAGTACCCCACAGCTGGCAAGCCCCAAAGAAAATCACACAGAGTGTCTACATTAGGTTATAAATTGATTGGCCCATTAGCTCAGTCTTCCTACCAGCTCCCGTAACATATTAATCCATTGTTCCCATCCATGCCAGGCACATGGCCGGTACCTTTTCTCAGCTGGGCAGCTTACATCCTGCTTCTCA
>JAQHUG010000342.1:1436081-1449986 GCA_028555095.1 Dicrostonyx torquatus | reverse complement strand
AAAAAAAACAGTATCAATGGTGTGGAAGGATTGGAATGTTGCACATCATAGCATTACAATTTTCTTACCTATCTTAGGGGATCTTTAGCCACGTAGATTGCCATTTCTCACCTACCTGTTTCAGATCTAACATCCTGTGACTAACAGATTTAAAAAAAAAAAAAAAAGAAAGAAAAAACCTTTGGAATCTATTAACGTAACAAAACCCTAGTCTAACCAACCAAGAGGCTGCATGAGACAACTGTTCTGATTCATTTTCATCTTCAGAGTATTTGAAAAGCACCTTGATTTACAACTTTCTTTATTGTTACAATAAAAACCTCATAAATACTTCCACATTGGAACATGGAATTTGGGGTAATCTAAATCTGTATCTCTGAGATACGATCACTCATATTTGGCTCCAAAAAAAATCTTAAGACCTTTGAAGTAAAAATTGTCTTGCATCAACAGATTGAATTGCAAAAACATCCATCTCAGGCAGCAGAAAATCAGAATCCAGAGCCGATGCAAAGGCTGTATTTCAGTTACACTTATGTTATACATGTTTTTCCCCACCTCACCAGCAGAACCGAAGCAGACTCTGCAGCAATGAGTCATTAGGAGGAAATGCTAGAATAAGCTGGGGCTAGAAATAACACCTCCCAAAGCTAGGAACCTACCTTCAAGCCTGGTGATGGAGGTCAGGATTGGCAACCCTTCTGTTGTCTCCCACTGGATGTGCGGAACACACCCACAAGCTTGTTATGTGCACTGTTACTACCAATCAAGTTATAGTGTGATCTAAGTGGACTATTTAAGTAACTATTAAATCTCATGTAAATTCTGTGCTGTTGCCAAATGATTCTAATTCCCAGCCCACAAATCTCTTGCAAAACTGAATAGATTGTTGTTGAAACAGGAAATATTCTAGATATGCTATTTAGGCCTTAGTTTAAAAAAAAAAAAAACCAATGCATAGGGTCTGTAAAAAATGACATTTAATGTTGGGCGGTGGCGGCGCACGCCTTTAACCCCAGCACTCGGGAGGCAGAGGCAGGTGGATCTCCGAGTTGGAGGCCAGCCTGGTCTACAGAATAAGTTCTAGAACAGCCAGAGCTGTCACACAAAGAAACCCTGTCTTGAAAACAAAAACATTTAAGGGTTCACATGGGGTCCATGTTACGGTAGCTTATTATTGGAAAATAAAATGCGTTGGTCTCTAAATAGAATTTCTAGGTTTTTTTTGTTTTTGAGACAGGGTTTCTCTCTGTAACAGCTTTGTAGAAGCTCTGCCTGCCTCTGCCTCCCAAGGGCTGAGATGGAAAGTGTGCGCCACCAACACCCGGATGATGCTCAGTACTTTCATGCACAGTGAATTTTTAGACACTAAGAACCTTTACCAGCAACCAGGACTTACTGCAGATTCACATTTGCCTTTATTTTTCAGTCCTCTAACTTAATAAAATCAGAACCGCAGTGAGGAGCGTGCTAAGTTTTAAGTGCTACAGAATACTGCGGGACAATAAAGTAAATAACGCGTGTCTCAAACTTGAATCCTGGCATGCTGAGTGGACAAGCCCTGGCTGTGGGAACCTAGTCGGTGCAGTTGGCAATGGATCTACTTGATGTTGTTAGTAGTACTATCCATCCCACCTGCCCAGCCAGGTACCAAAAAGGTCTCGACATGGCCATGTGCTCTTTTAAGTGGATGGGGCAATGGACATCTTTGTGACAAAGTCACATCTCTGCTGAGCAAAGCTGTTTTGAATCTGTTTGTTTATATGCATTATCTCCAAGGGGCAACCAAGCTTTGTATTTTGCTAATAGAAATTTCAAGGTACAAATAACTCTCCAGAGACAAGAAGATAATTTTATTTTGCTGTCCAGTTATTTTCTTAAAAAACTTTAATGTCTGATAAAATAAAACAAAATTTTAGTACCATAGAAACCTTTTGAAATGTACAATGACTTATTATCACTATGTACAACTTCAAGCAAGTGCTTCCTGCTCCAAGTGAAGTCATGCTCAACATCCGAAAGAGAGTCAAGCTGAGGAAGCTTCCTGGATGGCCAATGTAAGCCTTGGCTTGGAAGAACTTAACAGCTTAGAGAGCTAGAAAGTATAAATAAGACCTTCAATGAGTTGAGAATCATGAAAATGCTGTCTGAAGTTCAGACAGCTGGGTCTGGGAAGTTTGTATTGTTTACCAGATACCAGCAAGCAAAATGAAACTCTATGAATGTCCAAACTTCAGCCCTCCAGGAGAGGGAGGTCCGCAGGCTCACAGTTGGTCTATTAATAATAAAGGTTCCCCATATGACAGAGCTCACTTTAGGATTCATATGCCATTTTTCACCAGCTCATGAACTCCATTCTCATCGATGATTAAAGGTGCATGGAACTCTTTATCTGCCACATAACCTTCTAGCCCCTAAAAGGATTAAAAATAAGCATAGTCAGAACAGTAGTAGGTGTTGCAGAATATTGTTTTAACTATGTAAATATGTGTTGCGTTTGTTTATGTTGCAGAATATTGCTTTAACTATTTAAAGGTATGTTGCATTTGTTATGTAAAGATGTGTTGCTGTTTTACCTTGCATGCCTAAGGCACCTGATTGATCTAATAAAAAGCTGAACAGCCAATAGCAAGGCAGTAGAGGGATAGGTGAGGTTGAAGAACAGAGAAAATAAGTAGGAGAGAGGATAAGTAGGAGGAGGAATCTAAGAGAGAGGAAGAAGAGAACTAGGGAGGGAGGAAGAGGGAGAAGCTCAGGCCAGTCAGACACTGAGGAAGCAGCAAGAGTAGGACACAAGGAATTACACAGATGAAGAGAAACAGGTTAAATTAAGTTATAAGAGTTAGTAGGACAAGCATAAGCTATAGCTGAGCACTGATAACTAGTAATAAATCTCCATGTCATGATTTGAGAGCTGGTTGGTGGCCCAAAAGAAAGCCTGCTACAAGCAGGTCTTTGCCTCACAGCACTGGCCTGGTGGGTGTACTAAAGAATTAAAGTATGAGTCCCAAAAGTTGGTTGGAGAGAAAAAAATTAGAAGTCCACTTCACATACTTTATAGACTAGATATAATACCTGATTTATGGAAGCATAAGGCAAATACCCCCAAAAAATTATTTAAATTTCTTTCTTTTTGATTTGTGTTATTTGTTTGTTTCACTAGTATGGCTGAAACCCAGAGCCTAGCACATACTTTCCAAGTGATTATAATGCAATTTCTACATTTACTAAGATGTTAATCATTCATCCCACAATCATCAGTAAAAACAGTTAATTTTCTAAGCAAGATGGTTATAAGAAACTCCAGAAAATTTATGCAACCAGAACAAGAAGGAACTTCACCCCCACAGGTCGGTAAGGTAGCAGTGCTAAGTGTATGAACAAAACAGATAGGTATCTTGGAGTGGGGAGTGGGACTTAGACTGCATTAAAAAAAGCAGCCAGGTGATTATAAAACACTTTATTTTTAAAAGCCTATATAGGCACTAATGGGCAGGTAAAAAATACTATATGTTATAGACTTCTGTTAATGGTAAGTAGTTCATTTATGGTATAGATCAGTGTTTCTCAACCTTCCTAAGGCTGTGACCCTCTAATACAGATACTCATGTTGTGGGGACCCCAACCATAAAATTGTTCTATCGATACTTCATAACTGTAATTTTGCTGTTATGACTAGTAATGTAAGCATCTGATCTGCAACATATGTGATATGTGACCCCCAAAGGGGTCATGACCCACAGGTGGAGACCACTGATAAAGATGGAAGACACAGCAGAAGTTACCAAGCATTCAGAACATACACAGATCCTCCTGCATCCTCCCTGGAGGAGTCCTTGGGGAAACAACTCTACTGCAACCTAGTGCAACACTAGATCCCTGCTTTTGTAAGGTTTTTTTAAACTGGTAATAATACATATTCACAGGGTACTAGCATGTGCCGTGGCATGAACCACATGAGCTAATTAACATATCCACCTCTTCAAACACTCTTTGCACTTCTTGCTGGTGCAAATGTTTAGCTATTTGGAGAATCACAGTACTTTGTAAAAGAACAGAAGGAAAAGTGAAGCCAACTTACTTCTCCAGCATAGGAGATGAGAGGAGAGATTTCACACTGGATTGGCACATCGTTGGCATCTTTCAAGCTAAGAAAAAATACACATGCATGTTAAAGATTCTACTTCCCATGTTACTTGCTACTATGAAAATAAGACCATAGCTTTCCTCTGAGAAGCTTGCAGATAACAAAATTCTAGTTAAAGAATGGAGCCCACCCTGGATCATAGTCTCCACTAAATTCCCCTAAGGGTAACACAATCTCATGGTCAGATATAAACTACTTGACCAAGTACCTATAATTACTTCCAGCTCTTTATATACGACTCTCTTACACAATCTCACTTCCAGTTCAAGAAAGTTCGTAAGAAAGGACATATCAGCCGGGCGGTGGTGGCGCACGCCTTTAATCCCAGCACTCGGGAGGCAGAGGCAGGCGGATCTCTGTGAGTTCGAGACCAGCCTGGTCTACAAGAGCTAGTTCCAGGACAGGCTCCAAAGCTACAGAGAAATCCTGTCTCAAAAAACCAAAAAAAAAAAAAAAAGAAAGGACATATCTAAGTGCCAGGCTCACTGCTAGGTCTCTTGAGCCCTTCACATTTATTTTAATTCTCACAAAGTCAGATTCTAATGCTAACAAACACTCTAGAGTTACACGGTCCACACAGTGACCACAGAGCTACTTAAAATGAAAACATTCAAATTAGTGAGAATTTCAAACTTCAGTTTCTCAGTCATAATCGCATTTCAAGCACTCAGGAGCCACAAATAGGTAATGACTACCAAAGTGGACAGCACAGTTAGAAAATATTTCATTCCTTGTTCCATGGCTTTCCAGGACAAGATTTTCTTATACAATCTAAATCTCCTGTATTAGCTCAGTTAATTTATTGATATGTCTAAAAATACTTGTGTTACCAAAAATCCCCTTTAAAGTACTAAGCAGAAAGTGTCAAGGCAAAGTCATCATTGGTCAATTCTCAGTCTGGTATCTACAGACATTTGGAATTCTGAATTCCTAGATAATCTAACATACATCACTAGTGTTTTCCTTATAGTCAGTCCTTGGAGAGCTGTGTTATTTGTTATCTTAAGAATCTAGCCAACAGTAGGTTCAGAATGTAGCTCAGCTGGTAGACTGCTTGCCTACCATGCATGAAGCTCTGGGTTCAATCCCCAGCACTGCATAAATCAAGCTCGGTGCTACGTGTTTGCAATCCCAGCACTCAGGAGGTAGAGGAAGGAGATCCAGCAAGGTCAAGAGGCCAGTCTGGACCACAGAAGGATGTGATAATGGTAACCAGCAGTTCTCTAACTGGCCTGATCGTCTGCTTAAGAGGGGTAAATTACACCTGGTAATGGAAATTCAGCCAAACGCGACCTAACACAGGGCTAGTGAAGATATGGACCTTAAAGGAGAACCAACCACCACCATTTTCTAAGCAACCACAATTCCTAACTATATTCTAAATATCTACTCTTGTGCTCACAGGTAAGTACAGCTCTCACCCTCACCAAAGAAACCGCTCTGTGCAACAGAAGGAAAGCACCACAGGGCAGAACTCCGAAATAAAGAAGTGATGGTGGGTGTCCTCCTGCACTTAATACAATAGGGCTCCAATACAAAGGAACACCTCAGAAGATGGGGCAGAAAGACTGTAAGAGCCAGACAAACACTTGCTGTGAGATGGTCTCCTAGAAATGACAGGGAAGCCTCACACGTGATACCTCAACAGCATGGCTGCCTAAACACGAGTTGAAGAAGCACACCACGCTAGCACGAAGGGGAGAAATCTCACCTGGCCCCACCCCTAGACCAAGAACTACCGGCAACAAAGGAATGCTGAGAGCTGGAGAAAAGTCTTCCCCAAGGATGAGCCCTCAAATTGCTTACCAATACCAAGTGGTTGGCCCTGAAATCATACATACAAATACAACCAAACAGACTGGGACAGAGCAGGTTGTATTTAGATTTAGATTATTTACATGCATATATTAATAAGAGGCCATGATGTTGAGAGAAATTCAAATGGATATTGGGTATGAGGAAGGGGCTGAAAGGGAAGAGGAAAATGATGCAAGTATATTTTAATTTTAAAAAGATAAAAACTTTTTTCTTTTGGATTTTTTGGAAACAGGGTTTTTTATAGCTTGAGTCTGTCCTGAAACGCCCTCTGTAGACCAGTCTGGTGTCGAGCTCACAAAGGTCCACCTGCCTCTGTCTCCCCAAGTGCTGGATTCAAAGGCTTGTGCCACCACTGCCCGGCAATAAAATAATTTTGTAAAAAAGAGTTTTGAAAAAAAGAGGAAGGAGGGGTTGGGGGAGAGAGGGAGGAAGGAAGGAAGCCACATGGAACCTGCTTGTAATCCTAGCACATGAAGAAGCCAAGGGAAGTAGATCACTGAGAGTTGGAAGCCAACAAGGGCTGTATGGCAAGAGCTTCTCTCTTAAAAACAGAAAGCAGTCAGCCAACAGGAGACAGCACACACAAAACCCTGCCTCTCTGTAGCCTCAAGCTACAGATCTCTCTTCTTCCAAGAATGAATTCTCAAACTGTGGAAACATCAATAAAATCAGAGAGCTCCTAAGGCTAGTTGGAGGCCAGTCTTCCTCCAAGTAGGTCAGCTGAGTAGACCCCAGGTACTCTATGTCTATTCCAATGCCCTGAATCCTGCTACTTCCACACCTAATGAGGTGCTATAGAATAATGGATTAATCCAAGTCATCCCAACTATGGTTCATCTGATCATACCCATCCACTATAGAATAATGGATTAATCCAAGTCATCCCAACTATGGTTCGTCTGATCATACCCATCCTCAACAGTTTAGCCCAGGCCTCAACATCCCCTTGCCATCTCTACTCATTTCAGAGCGAGTGCTGCTGTTCTTTGATAAACTAAATGGATTAGATACCTAGAAATCCCATCTCCAAGACTAAGGATGACTTATGCCACATGGTCATATCATAAGCTCGTACTGCTAATAACATCTCTATATTTCTATGGATAGGTGCCATGAATTCCAACAGGCTGTCAGAAACGACTATTTCTCCTGCATATGATACTTCAGGACCTAGGAGACTGACAGCAGCTGCAGGCTGAGCTTGCTGGACATATGACTAAACCAACTCAAAAGGTAAACGACAGTCTAGAAAAGAGACACAGGCCCCCCCACATGTGTCATAGTCTTATGACAAGGAGTCTAGCTCTGACCCTCTGGGGAAACTCAGCCATACTAACCAAGTGGGGAAATACAGGCCTATCACACTGGTAAGATGCATAGAGCCAGTTCCAGTTCATCCCCTAAAGTACTCAGTTATGATGAGAACGTGGTTTGAACCCAAGAAATAAATACATAATGGGTCTGAATATATAACTTCTGTTCTAGACCTGCAGTGTCGTAGCCCTTGCATCCAAATGGGATGAAAAAAATTGGACTTCAATAGCCAAGTTTGGAGGCCCAGAAGGAGGAAAGACAGAAGTGGTCATCACCAAATGTATACTCCCACCTTATAGGTGAAGCGGCCCAATAACAAACTGGTCCCTAATTCCCTCACCAAGCAACCTCTTAGTTAAGATGAAAAGTAAAAACATCCCTTCTGTCAGCTCCACATCCCTGCTTCCTTTCTTCCTAGTATCTCCAAGCTGTTTCTTATCTCTCACACATCTCTCATTCTTAACTTTCATGTCTACTATAGGGTTGTGTGTGCAGCCTCTATGTGTGCACATGTGCATGGGCAGGCTTCCCACAGTGCATATGTGGTGGTCAGAGGACAACTTTGTGGAACCATTTTTGTGGGGTCCAAGAACAAACTTAGGACAAGACTTAGTGACAAGTGCCTTTACCCACTCAGCCATCTAGGCGGCCTTTTACATCTCATTTTCAAATAATCTTTTTCAACTCTCTGTAGGCATCTTTGGTACTAACGATCTTTAGTAGGAATTTCTTATGAGCCCATGATGTCATTTGGGTTGATTATTCTTAAAAAAAAAAAAAAGTCAATGAGAAGAAACACTTAAAAAAAGTCCAAATAAGATAATAATGTTGCTTTTAGCTACATCATTAAAAAACTGTTTTGGTTTGGTTTGGTCTGGTTTTTCAAGACAGGATTTCTCTGTGTAACATCCCTGGCTGTCCTGGAACTAGTTCTTGTAGATCAGGCTGGCCTCAAACTCTCAGAGCTCCGCCTACCTCTGCCTTCCAAGTGCTGGGATTAATGGTATGTGTGCCACCACCACCAGGCAAAACTGTTTCAGTTTTAAGATAACACTACGGTTCAATAAGGAAACTCAGAGCAAAGCTATATTCCCTAAATTATGAAAGCAGTTTGTTTACATATTAAAAATAAAGGCAGGACACGATAAAGGGCTGTGTCCCAACTCCCATGGTATAAGTGGCAACAGTCATCTGTGACTCCCGGAAGAAACTAGACAGGTGTATAAGATGAGACCCCTTTCTTGTCTACAGGGTCACAGAGACACAATGCTCAGAGCCTTGTCCCCGGGGAAATGAGTAGCACGACAAGAGGCACATGGATGGGAAGTGTCCTCAAGAGGGGCTCTGCTTCTGAGCCAGTGGCTCTGCTTCCACCTCTAGATTCTTTGCCTCGAACGTTGTTCTAAAACTACCTGAAAATCTTAAAATTCAAATCAAATCTAGTAACTTTTAAACATTTAGTTTTTAGTTTGTACCTTATGTGTACAGGTAGTTTGTCTGCATATATGTCTGTGCACCACGTGCTTGCCTGGTGTCCAGTGCTCAAGGAGCCTAGAAGGAAGTGTAAGACTCCTGGAGTTGTAGTTACAGAGAGTTCTGGACTGCTGAGAATTGATCCTGGGTTCTCTTTAAGAACCAGTGCTTTTAACCACTGAGCCATTTCTCCAGCCTCTAAATCTAGTTAAAGGGCAGTAAAAATACCAGCTGACCTTTTTAAAGATAATGGCAAAAATAATACAAAAAAAAAATCTTTTTAGTAACCAGATGAGAGGTTTTATATATATATATACACACACACACATACACTAAGCTATAAAATGGACTGCTGATAATGAAAAAGATACACGATTTAGAATCAAAGTAATTCACAATGATGAAAGCACAGGGACCCAAGCCACATATCGGTACATGGCCATAATCCCAGCACTTGAAGGCAGATAGAACAGACTTCGAGGCCAGCCTTGGCTGTAAACCAAGACCCTTTCTCAAAACAATAACAAAGACAAAACGTGTGCAAATAAAATAAGAGGTTTCTTCCATATTAGAAGCTGTTGAATGTCAGGAGCAGTCACCCTCCATATTGAATTCAGGAAAAATCATTGCACAATGCTATTTTCATCCAGCTTATGCTACTGGGATCCAACTTTGTTTGCCCTGCCTGTCACCTGCCCTGGATCCCAACACCTGCAAACATGTCACTATGGGCTCAAAGACCCATGCTCAGATTCTTTAGTAAAGCATGCTCCCCACTTCCTGCATGCACTGATTCTGAGTTAGTGTTATCCAGATAGATACCTGCCACCAGGAAAGCAGCGCGCCCACACCAGAGCTTCAATCATCCCCCCTCCAGAACCCCAAAAGACAGAACACTAAACTACGATGCCAGTTAGTATGGAGAGAAGCACAGCCCCATCACCATGCACTGCAAGCAGGCTGGTATATTTACTTGTGATTGACATCAGCTGTGATGGTCTCAGACTTTCCATTTGTAGCACTGCTATGTAGGAATAAAAAGCATTAATGGGAATGGAAACAAATAATAACAATGAAATGGAGGTGCAAAATACACGTAACCAAATGGCATGCCCTTATGGTAAATCATAAATTTGGCACTATAAACGGTTAAAAAATTAAATTAAAAAACCAAACTCAATAATCAAAGATGAGCATGAGAATAATGTGACATGTCACAGAGCAAGCTTATTGACAAGGCAGAAGAACCTGCTGTAAGTGGCCTTCACTAAGAGAGAACCAGTACCATTCCTTCTAGTGGAATCTGTAAGGGAACACTGCACTCCACTGTCCAGCGGCCCAGTGTTTGGGGCTTTCTAACACTTTGGTGCATGCAGCAAGGATTTTACCTCTTAAGAAAAAAAAATTAAATGGCAAGATAACTTACCTAAATACAAAACCACAAAAGATTTATAAAGGGATATTGTAGGTGCCAATGTGTTCCATTGTAAAATAAAAGATTAAGATTAAAAATGCTTTATATAAAATTGGAAAAGCTCCAAGTGCCTTTTTTCTTAGTCTCTGAAACCCACAGCATTTCTGAAGCTTGTGTATCACTGAATGTAACTGGCATTTAGTTCCCTTCACGGCACCTTCTCTAGTGTCACGGTAAGATAACGTTGCAGAGAGTCTGTAGTTGAGAAAGTTTTTGGTGGATCTCAAAAATAGACAGGGCACCAGAAACAACTTCTGGGGCCCAGCATCAGCCGTGTGACATACAAAAATACTATTGTCTGACCATTATTTAGTAGAAATTACTTCACTGACACATTGAGTATGCTTCAAAACAGACAGACAAAGCTCTCCAAGAGCTTCCTCTTAAGGAGAAATGAAGCTGACCTTCCCTTCGTAAAGGGGCAAAGCAGTGGTCACTTTTCTTCAGTAACTACCCACACAATGATACTTTAAAAATAAAGAAACAAGAAAAGATCTAGGGATACATCAGGCAGAAGAGAAAGAAGTTCAAAGCAGTACACACATACAAAAGCAAAGACAGTAACTCACCGAGGAATTGCTGGGAGGCGAGAGCCATTTTCATCTATGAAATGTCCCCCAGCATTGAGGACCCAGCAATGATGGAGGGACATCAACGCATGCCTTGCAGTGGTCGGGTTGTCCTTCCCATTCTGACTGTCTGCATTCTTGAGCGGAGAGAACTCATCTTCTCGTAATACTTCATACACCACAAACTTCCTAGAGTGGAGCCACAGAGAGTTCATTCACAGGAAATCAAACTACCCACACAGCCCAACTCCTCCCAGCATACCAAGGCCTTTGGGATTCAGTGACTAGGTTTCCAGTGATTGCAAACAGTGCTCATCACTAATAAAAAGAGAAATGGAACCTTTCTTTTCCACTGCAGAACAGAAACTCCTTTCCACAACACTCATTTTACATGAGACAGAAAAAAAAATTGAATGTACAAAGGTACATTGTGTAGAGACACCAAGACCTAGACTTCAAGCACACCCTGGCTAGTAGCCTGGCCTACATGAACCCTGTCTGCAAGCAACAGAGTAAAAAGGGAAAGGAAAGGAAGGCACGTGGTTGTATAAGAATGACCTTATACAACTAACTGTTTCTGCATTTTCATATTGGCCAAATTCTAAAACATATACCTCATTATGCAATGATCTTTATCTAGTCTAAAGAGTTCATTGAATACACACTTATAGGTGAACTTTGGTAAACAAAATTGATCAACTATTTTCCCCTCTTTCGTCTCTGAGTAAAAAACAAACAGCTTTAACAACTTTCCAACAGACTTAGACAGTGACAGTTGATTATTAATGCCGTGCTTCCCGGCAGCTCAGACCACAGCACACCTGGACTGGAGAGTGATAATGAATTTAGACTATGTGCTTGTGATCAAGACGTCTGGAGGAAACAGACACTCTCGGGGGATTCCCAAGCATAGCTTCTTGGCTAACAAAAAGTAGCATTTCAAGGAATATATTTGGTCTTATGGTGCTATTCAAAACGTACTTTGCAAACTGGAAGATGTCAAAGACAAATTTTTCCATCTTTATTCCATTTGGCTTGTCTGGCTTAATTAAGTGTCCCTGGGAATCCACATATGGAATCTTCTTTTGAGCCACATGGTGCTGCAACTGAGGTTCATAAACATTGACAACATCTTTCAGGAACGGCACAGTGAAGAAATGGTTGGCAATGTTCCCTGCGTTGAACAGCAGACGTCCATCCGAGCTCCGCTTCTGAGCTGTTGCCAGAGAAATCTCACTGTACTCTACCACCTGGTAGACTCCGTCTACTCGGCAAACCACTCCAACTGGCTCTGTGGGGTTTGTTTTCTCTACCACCTGCCCATCAAGAAAAGGCAAAAAGCAAAGGAAAAATTAAAGGTTCTTTTGGAGACATGCACCGGAAAGGCTAACTTTACGTTTTATCTATGCCATTTTTAAATACAATCCAAGAGAAAGCTTAAGCTTTAAAAAATTAACTATCCATATTCTTTGAGACTTCTTTCCAACCAGAAATCAGGGACACTGTGTCCTTCACCACTACCTACATCTGGCCCAGAGGAAACCAGGCCGGGGAATAACTAGATGAAGAACTGATTTCCCCAAATACCTTGCATTTCTAATTTAACTTATCCTTAACCACACTTAAGTACTTGGAAAATAATTAATTAATTTAATTTCTCTGGAAATACGACCACAAAAGATGCAGGGAAGGCATTCTCTCTCACTTTAAACTGCTTCATTTGAATTCTGTTTCTTGAATTTTCAGTCAACAACTAAGTCTTTTCCTTATTTTTCAGAAACCTGGATAGGAACTAGGAAGGTGAAAACAGGTCAAAGTCTGGCTCCCATCAACTCCAATCTGAAGACTCACCCCATACTTACCCACTTTTTGCTGGACCTCACTTGAAGTACAAGAGTCTAGGCCTTTACATTATATGAAAATAATTCAGTGATTTGCTCATTTGGCTCTAAGCTGACAGAGGAAATGAGGAAGTGTCTATCAAATCCAGGGGCAAAGAACATGCAATTCTCAAAATCCCTCAGATGAGACAGACCTATTACCACCCTAGATCTCAACATGACCCAGACACATATCTGGAAGGAAACTATGGACCAACTCCACAGTGCACTAACATAAAATCAAAATTCCAAACTGACTTGTGGTGGGGGTTATACCGCTGTAATAGAAGCTGAGGCAGAGGGACTGCTGCAAGCACTAGGCCAGCCTGGGCTACAAAGTGATAGTTAGAATTAAATGTTCAGATGAGGTGATGAATAGCCCATACAAGAATCAACTAAGAAAAATATTTGACGGCCTTTAATGCAGTGTGTCAGAGTGAGTTGTTTGTTTTGTTTAGTTTTTCAAGACAGGGTTTCTCTGTGTATCAGTCCTGGCTGTCCTGGAACTCACTTTGTAGACCAGGCTGGCCTAGAACTCACAGAGATCTGCCTGCCTCTGCCTCCAGAGGAACCACTACCGCTTGCCAGCAGAAGATTTTTAAAAACCTGTTCCAGTCTGAAAAGTATATCCTAAGTCTATATGAAATATTACCAGTAAGCTTAAGACTCTACTTCAGCTACTGACTTCTTAAAATACACAAGAACAGTCCTGTTCTCCAGCAAGGAACTAAAGTCACCATTGAGGACCTCATTTATACAGCAAGTAGAGGCAGGGGCAGAGTGTGGCTGCACCAAGAGAGGGTCCTGCAGATGGAAGTACCTGTGTAGTCAACTGTCTGCTGTAGTGAATCAAGACTGTGATTCCTGCCAACACCCTCTCGCCACCCTCACTGCCCACACTGTACAACAGATGCCTTACTAGGTAGAGAATTTCCAGAGTTCTGAAATGCATGTCAGGTTTATTTTCCAGTCACCACTATGCACCCGTATATCCAACCAGCCATGAGAGATAAAAATAATCATATCCTTTTACATTGTTCACATTATTAGTATAAAACTCTAAATTACAAAACTGTCAACTGCATCATATTGAAAGACAGCTGTACTATACAGAAAACTTCTATTTAATTTATAAAAACTAAGAGAGCTGGCCAGGCAGTGGTGGCATACACCTTTAATCCTAGCATTCAGGAGGCAGAGGCAGTCAGATCTCTGTGAGTTCAAGGCCAG
>JAQHUG010000342.1:1420658-1434666 GCA_028555095.1 Dicrostonyx torquatus | reverse complement strand
TGTGTAAGGAGGAGAGATTCTGGAAGGACTTGAGAAAGGAGGAATATGATCAAAATATATTTAAAATTAAAAACTATTTAATTAACAAAAACATAACAAAAGAAAAGAATGACAAAATATACTTTAATACCTTAATTGTCTTATTTTTAAAAAGGCTATCAAGTGGCATATATCTATAATCCCTGCACCTAGAAATCAGAGGTGAACTTACATCTCGAAAGACAAAGCTAGGGAAAAGCAGTATTTCTAAAAACATTAGCGCTATGTCAGTCTAGTCTTAGCTTCACTCCTTCTCAATTCTTCCATTCCCTGAATGATTATAGTCTTAAATGACAGACCTGAACAATGGTGAGGGTATGGGAGACATGGCTGGACTCTGGCGCAGTCACAGCTAACAGACAAGAGGCACTCCCATCTCTGTGTGAACACTCACAAAGTCAGCACGCCAGTCTGCAGCTCCCAACACATGGGCTTGTGGAATGGACCTGAACGTAGGGGTTGGGAAACATGGATTTCTAGCCCTGCTTCTGCAGACACTGTTAATGACCCTTAATCTGGGACCTGGAGAGTGTCTGAACAAAGACTGACAATGTTGTGGATCAAATGGGCTAAGGAGATCACTTCGGATGCCCCTTCTACGGTCTACTCTGGTCGCATAGTCTTTCCATTGACTGAAGCTTATAGCAGTAAAGATTACGTTTCTATTTCAGAAAAAGAGTGACACCAAGTGGAACAAAGTCAGAAACGCACTGGCGTTGACGGTTCTCAAGCTTGGTAGCTACTTACATCCAATATGCTATGTTTCCATTACAACTCAGTAGCTATAACACACAGCACATGCTACTGAGTATCTGATTAGACAGATGCCTTAAATAGATTAACTACATCAATTATTCTCTTCAGAGCCAAAGTCTTGTGTGGTTCTTTACCTATAATTCCAGCGCCTTAGGAAGGCAAGACTGAGCTGACAGCAACATTCTATCTCAAAGAAGGAAGTGTCTCGTTAGAACTATCACGTCAACCTCTCAAACCTTCTTTTGCTAAATTGAGGACTTCAGCTTCTGAATATGACTTTTTATTATACTTTTAAACTAATGTGGTGAGAAATGACTTTTTTTATAATAGAAAATCTTTAACCAAGATTATGGTATGGTAAAAGGGCTCACTTTTAACAAACATTTCAAATTCACATGTGATTCACTCTTGGTCAGAGCATGTGTTTCTACTTTTACATCAAAATCACAAACACACTCTAACATTTTAACATCTTTATAGTTTAACATTTATATTTAATTACATGTCCGTCTGGGAGTGATTTTTGAAGGAGAGATGAGTATTACTTAACCAGTTTCCTCATTCATTCTTACTACAATTTGAAATTCTCTATTTTTCAATTTATTGTTTCATTTTTAAATTATTATGATTATGTTTATAGAATACAGTATAATTCAATAAATATATATGTAATGGTCAAATTAAGTATATTAGAATTTCTACCTCTTTGTTATTACTTTATGTCAACTCAGTTAAAATATTATCATCAAAAAAAAAAGAAAATGTGATATATAGATAAAAAAGAGTAACTTTTAAAACAAAAAAAAAATCTAGGAGGGGGAGGGCCTTGGGCTTTCCACAAGGCAGGGTATCCTGCCCCATATCAAGGAAGCAGGGGGAGGGTGGTGGGGTAGTGGGGGAGCGGGAGGGCCTGGGACAAGGGGAGTAAATGTAAATTTTTCTTTTAACAATAAAAAAAAGAAAATTAAAAAAAAAATCGATTTGGGGGCTGGAGAGATGGCTCATAGGTTAAGAACACTGCCTGCTCTTCCAAAGGTCCTGAGTTCAATTCCCAGCAACCACATGGTGGCTCACAACCACTATGAGATCTGGTGCCCTCTTCTGGCCTGCAAGCAGACAAACCACTGTATACTTAATAAATAAATAAATCTTTAAAAAAATCTATTGTTTTATGTTTATGGATGTTTTACATGCATATTTGTATGCAGTACCCACAGAGGCCAGAAGAGGGCATTGGATCCCCAGGAACTGGAGTCAGACAGCTGTGAACTGACAGGTGAGTTCTGAGAAGGGAATCCAGGTCCTCTGGAAGAAGAGCAAGTGCTCATAACCACAAGCTATCTCTCTGGGGCCTAGAAAAGGAGACTCTTACACACTGTTGGCAGAAACAAATTCTACATAGAAACTATGCAAAGGAATATGAAATTCCTTATAAAAACCAGAAGTATATTCATCATGTGCTCCAGCTATAGCGCCACTGCGTACAGGTCCAAAGGAACTGCAGTCAGCATTTCAAGGTTATTCTGTGTTCCTGTGTCATTGCTACACTGCTCATGACAGCGGAAATGTAGGACCAACCCAGATACTCTCCAGCGGGTGAAGAAAGCAAATGTTATCCATGCACACACCATATTAGTGGACCACACGTGAGAACAAAAACCAAAACAGGAATGAACCTGTGTTCCATCTTGACCGTCTTCCCATGTTTATTCCAAACTTTTCAATCATTTTGTCAGTCTCCATGGGATTTAACATGATCATATTATACTTTATTTGCTGAGAACAGGAGCTTTTAAAACTTTCAGATAAAAGTGTTTATATCAATATTTTTAAATCTCCTGAAATCTTCAGGTCTCTTCTGTCTTATTCCTACCCTCATCTATGTCTCACATGCACAAACACACACGCACACACACGTTTAAAACTGTTACCATATACAGCACTACAAACCTACCTGCATGCTGTGTTCACAGTATTCCAGCAGTCATTCATCACCTTTACATGGCTTTATCGTAATCTCCACACTTCTATCTTATTCACACACACCGTGAGAATTAAATGCCTTACTCGAGCCTACACCGCTCTTTCTACCACGCTCTCCTTACTGGCGCCAGCAGGGAAACAGCAGGTTAGGCTGCTCGAACATGACTTCATAGTGCTAAGTCTACCACAGGTGTAGCAATCACCGGCACTCACTACCTCACGGAGGCAGTCCTCCTCATAGCTTAAATTCTTACTTGTGACAAGTGTGCATTACTTCTAGAACCGAGTGCCATCAAGTAAGAAAAACAATGGAACAGCTCAGATACTTGAAGGAGGACTGATTCTAAAGCACTCAGATGGCCATAAAAAGACTGACAGAGAATGGTCATTCGCATTACCTTTGCCCCACAGTCTGCTCCTTTCTGAATGCAGAATCCAATGAAGCGTGGGTCTGCCACTTTCACCAGTATGTTGTCCACACAGTAGACATGAATACTCCAGATGCCTCTTTGCTCCATGTCCTCCACAATGTTTTGGGCTGCAAGAGCCCGGTAGAGACCACCATTCCCATCTGAAAAAGAAAATGACCCACTAGTAGCATACCATGACCCACTGTGAAGGGAACCAGAAGATGGCTAACTGGAATGGCTTTCATAACAGTTTTAAAAAAAATTAAAAACTGAATAAGCATTGAGTTCAGGTGTCAAAATTTACAGAACAAAGCTATTTTGAAGGCTTTTTAGTATAATTATGCACAGAGTAACATCCAGAAAACCTCAAACAATAATTTAGCCTATAAGTACAATATAACTTATCAAGCAATGATTATTTCAGATCATTTTAAGTTTTATTAATATTTATGAATCAAATCAGTCCTTTATTTATATCCCAAACTCTAACTTAACTTCAGTGATATTTTGTTTATGATCTAACAAATAAAGCTTACCTGAAGATGAGCATGCAAAGCTATAGTCACACTAGTCAGCCATACAGGCCAGGTAGTGGTGGCACACACCTTTAATCCCAGCAGCCACAGAAGTCGGGCGGTGGTGGTGCACACCCTTAATACCCAGGACTAGAGTGGAATATAACGCAGGAAGATGTCATAGATGTAAGAGCCTTCTAGTGGATGGCTGCTTTGCTTCTCTGATCTTTCAGCTTGAACCTCAATATCTGTCTCTGGGTTTTTATTATTTGTGCTACACTTAACTATCTCAAAATAAACTATTTAAGCATTGTATACTAGTTCACTTGTTAAGAAGCCAGATTTATTAAAAAAAAAAAAACTATCAAGATTTAAACTAAATGTAAGTAAAAGATTTTTTCTGCTTTCATTGCTGTTTTAATATATTTCTTTCAACAATCTTGACTATTATTTAAACAATGATGAAAAATTACACAAGTTCTCAAAACAGCTAAGAATAACAGTAAACTCTTCTACAGAGAGAAAGCAGTACTTTTAGTGGAATTGAAAAGCCATCAACAAACGGTGACATGCATATACTAACTTCATATATACAAGCCAGAGACCCTACTCAGTGTATACAGTTCTGCATCATACTCTCTTAATGTATCAAGATTTCTCTTGGACATTTAATGTCTCTAAGCAATTACCTCCACACGATTTAAGACTAAGGTCATTTGTAAACTACCACTGAACCTCTGCTATTTTGAAGCCTTGTTTTGTTTTTCAGTATTGGCATGTGAACCCAGAACCTTGTGCACACCAGGCAAGCAACGTAGCACTGACTTACACCAATAGCCAAGCCTCCTACTTACTAAATAGTGACCCTTTCCAGTTTTTCACTTCAGTAAATAGTGTGCCAAGGACACTGTTGTGATATGAGGGAATATATATGTGCGCGCGCGCGCACACACACACACACACACACACACACACACACACACACACACACACACACACACACACGGAAAGAGAATGAATATCCAGAAAGCTGCTCAGGAGCAGACAGTCACTGGATCCATCCATTTCACCAATGGGCATTTTCAACTTTTTAAATCACTGTCAATTTGAAGGGGTGGGGGAACTTGATATTTTTAACAGCCAAATCAATACATTCAAAAGAAAATCAAAAGTTAATGATTTGTTCCTTTACTATCAAGAAACCATAAATACGATGATAACAAACCTGGAGCCATAGAGACTTTGTTTTTCTCTTCCAAAATAATTTTCCCATCAAAACTCATAGCAGGCAGCATTCCCTGCTGAAAAAAGACCACGTTCTCCTTTTTTAAACCAAAGTACTTGTGCTTTGTGAAGAACTCCTTTGTAGATTCCATCGTTCTACCACTGGTCATTATATACCTAAGAAAAGAAAAGTCAATTTTCTAAGCAATGGTATTGTATGAGTTAGGGCAAAGGAAAGTGGGTCTGCAAGAGCACCTGCTTCCTTCTTATTTGACTCACCTCATCTTTTTTCTAGCTAAGGCACATTAATTAGCTGCTAAATTTCTTCCAGAAATTTTATCAATCCTTATGCACAAAATCAGCCTCTAACAATATCAGACATGCTTCCAGAAGCCTATATCTAGTGGCATAGGTAAGAATTCAGAACTCTGGGAAAATGTATGCTAATGTTAAAAGCTTTATTCTAAATAGAGGGGGAAGATAACATCAATACTACAGGCTAATGTTCTCTTTATTCTAAATGAGGGTGGGGGGAGATAACATCAATACTACAGGCTAATGTTCTCTTTATTCTAAATAGAGGGGGAAAGATAACATCAACACTACAGGCTAATGTTCTCTTTATTCTAAATAGAGGGGGAAGATAACATCAATACTACAGGCTAATGTTCTCTTTATTCTAGAGGGGGAGATAACATCAATACTACAGGCTAATGTTCTCTTTATTCTAAATAGAGGGGGAAAGATAACATCAATACTACAGGCTAATGTTCTCTTTATTCTAAATAGAGGGGGAAGATAACATCAATACTATAGACTAATGTTCTCTTGCAGTTCTTAATAAAATTTGAAATAGACCCCAGACTTCGATCACCATCCTGGTACAATCATAGAAGTAAACTTATACAGTTTATGGCCACAAAACTTTAATTCAGGGTCTTGAAAGATGGCTCAACAGCTAAGACCACTGTCTGCCCTTCCAGAGGAGAGTGCTCGAGTCTCAGCATCCACATGGTGGCTCACAACTGTCTCTAACCCTAGTTCTAGGGATGGAATGCCTCTTCCTGTCTCCCTGGGCATTGGGCACACATAAAAGTGCTCAGACATATATGCAAGCAAAACACTTATACAATTTTTAAAAAATTAAGCAAATCCTTTTTTTTTTCTTTTTCAACTGAACTCACAGAATGGTAAAGGAGCCAAAAAAAAAAAAAAAACCTATCTGAAAATTACATTTAAAAACTGTAGTGGTTCAGGGTCTTACCAGAATATAATCTGCATAAAAGTTGAAATTTTTTGCTACAGTTAGCACTTAGAAACAGTAACTCAGTTAATAATCACTGAATAAATAAACTGATGAAGTCGGGGCTGAAGAGATGACTCAAAGGTTAAGAGCACTTGCTCTTACAGAGGGCCCAGGTTTGTTTCCCAGCACTCACTAGGTAGTTAACCATTGTAACTCCATTTTCAGAGGATCTGAGGCCCTCCTCTGGCCTATGCAAGTACTGCAAGCATGTAGAGACCAGATAAGAACACATCAAACAAAATAAATTTTAAATTGATGAAGAAAATGGCATGATTTCCTTCTACAGTAGGTAGGTCCACTAAGCAAATCATTCTGGGCATTTGATCTTTGTGATGAGTTGGGCCACAATTCTTGGTTTTATACAAATGTAAGAGGTGAAAACCTGTTCTGCATAAGAACAGAAATGGAACAGTAAGGAAAATGCAACAAGTAGAAACTGGGGTTGTAAATAACATGTTGGCTACACAGAACAGTTATCCCTCAAAACCCCCACAGGAATCAAGATGAGGAGAAAAAAAAAAGAGTCCACAGCATCCCAGTATTTGTATTGAGAAGAACTTGAATATCTTGGAAAATAATTCCAAAAACCATGTCTTCAAAAGGTTCAGAGAGCTGGGCGGTGGTGGCGCACACCTTTAATACCAGCACTCAGGAGGCAGAGGCAGGTGGATCTCTGTGAGTTCGAGGCCAGCCTGGTCTACAAGAGCTAGTTCCAGGACAGGCTCCAAAGCTACAGAGAAACCCTGTCTTAAAAAAAAAAAAAAAGTATGATATCCAGCCAGGAGTGGTGGTGCACACCTTTAATCCTAATACTCGGGAGGCTTCAGTCTCAGAGAGCGGCAGAGCAGTGTGGAATCAGATCTGAACACCACCCCAAGCGGGGTAGGGGATCTTCCAGAGGAGAATTAGGATAAGCAGCTGCTTTGTCCTGACAGTCTTTTCTCAAGCTGGTACAGGCTAGGGAATGTGTACTAGAACCAGAGGCTGTTGCTGGGAGACAGAAAAACCAGCAGTTTGGCTGGTCATATGGGACTGAAGTCATAAGGCCCTGAGGGACGTCAACTACACAGCTGCTTCCCCCCTCAGAACAGGCTGCCCTCCAAAACTGCTCTGAGAAGGTGATCAGAGAGAAAACAAAACAAAACTGAGAGGCCATCTTGGGGGCCTAGGAGGCAGTGACCAGAGAGGGCCTGTGTGCAACATGCTATAGAGGCTGAGAAAACAAGTGTGACCACAGCAGAGAAATCAAAGTAGCTTTCATCTCTGGGGTGTGCACAGAAGAGGTGAGAGAGGGGAATAAGGACCAGGCAACCTGTACTTAAGGACCTGACCTGCTAGACTGAAAAAGCCTAATGCGCAACCCAGAACAGACCCATGCCATTTTATCATGGAATTCAGATTCTATAAAGAAGCAGTCCCAAATGCTTGAGAGAGAAAACAAAGAAAATGATTAGGAATCAGAATGACACTGGACATCGGGCAGCAACATCAGAAACAATAAAGTAACACCTTCAGATTCCAGGAAACTGGTTTTCAAACAGAAAGCCTCTTCTAGACAGGCCACCAATCAGTAAGATGCTTCTGAACTGAGGGTTTATAGATCCCAAAAGGAATTCCTAAGGTGCTCAGTCAGGAGTGTAAAAATTAAAGAGTATATATTCCTAGTAAAGCCACTGAGGCCACATAGATAACTATAATATATATTACCATATACATATACTTCCAAAGAAGACTGGTAGGAGAAGTGTGTCTCCTTGCCGGGAAGTTTATATACATTGTGACGGCCATAGAACAGATGCTTCACTATGACACTTGGCTTACCATGGGATGGCGCACTTGTTGCCGTAGCGTTTCTCAGCTAACTGCTGTAGTTTCAGAATGCGTTCTGCTTGAATCTGAAAAAGGGTCTTGTGGGATGGCAAGCCGACGTCATACATGCCCTTCGGATATGCAACTCCAAGTCTTGTCCCCTGACCACCAGCTAGAAGAAGAACCGCTACTTTGTTCTGAGAAATCTGGGAAAGTCCTGGAAAAGAAATCATTTGTATCACAAAACTTCCATAATCAACATACAGAATTAAGCTTAGACAATGCATTCAAACATGCCAAACTAGACAGAGGCTTCAAGGAACACATTAAAGTAGGTTTCTAGGGCTGGAGCATTCGCTGTTAAGAACTGTTCTAGCCGGGTGGTGGTGGCGCACTGCACTCGGGAGGCAGAGGCAGGTGGATCTCTGTGAGTTCAAGCTCAGCCTGGTCTACAAGAGCTAGTTCCAGAACAGGCTCCAAAGCTACAGAGAAACCCTGTCTCAGACAAAACAAACAAACAAACAAACAAACAAACAAAAAACAAGGAGAAGGACATATGTAGGTATATGTAGAAACAGTGTCATTTTACCATTTTACATAAGGGACATAAATATCCCTACATTTTAGAATGGAAGCGAGAATGAACCACCCAAGAATACCAATGGATGATTACATCATTGTTTTCAAATTCATATGTAGCATGGTTTCTAATTTGCTAACTTTACATTTCATATATTTTGTATATTAGGTTTTCAAAAAGATAATACACCAGGTAGAGCAAGAATTTAAACATTGATACCTCTATAAAACAGGAGTACTTTCCAATCCTGAGCCCACATTTTTCTTCAATAACCATAGTCCAAGGACCTCCGTCAGCAACACCAGCTATTTTTAATTATACATTTAAAAGTATATTATGTTTCCATAGCTTTCACCCTTAAAGTAGCCTTAGCTAGCTGAGATTTAATTTTCTTTCTTGCTTTTTATTATTATTTCTATATAATTTAATTGTACCTTATAAGCTGAAATTAAGAAAACTAAATGGGTAACTTAAGTGGGAAAGTTCACCAACACATTAGGTCAGATTCAGAACTGAAGACCGAGGACTGCAGTCTGGACCTCTGCGGGTGTCCAGAATCAGACACACTTGTGAACATCTTTCCCCACACACATCCCAGACAGGCTCTGCTCTTTCTGCACCACGTATTCTCCACACACAGTAGACACTTTTAACCTTACTGTTACTGTGTCTCTTTCCATCTTTCCTAAGTGTCTCGTTTTTCATTTTCAGTCTGTAAGAACATTACTTTCCTCAGCTATTCCACCCCAAAGCCAGGGCCCCGCAGGCAGCTCCATGCTTTAAACACCAGCTGACCGGATGCCATCAACACCACTTCAATGCTTTCTTCAGCTGCAACCAGCTATCAAATATCCCTCTGAACTCCTTTCCCGGCCATGTCCCTAAACTGCTGCTCTACTCCAGCTTCCCAAGCAAATCAGCTTTAATGTTTCTACAGTAACCTCATCCTTTCCTCAAGTGATCAGCATTTGTTTCCTAGACCTAGCTTGTCACTCTTCCTCGGTTCTTTCCATCTGTGGATGTGTACCCAATCTGGTCATCCCAAGAGAGACAACTGGGATTGTGCCCACCAGTTGCACATTCCAGATTGAAACTTTTTATGTGTATCTTGCCTCCATTTAACAACCACTATTATTATATATAGTTATAGATATAATCTATATATATTTTAATTTAATAAAAAGGTTTTCTGTAGACCCAAGAGATGACTCAGTGGTAAGAGAATTTACTCTGTATGCAGAAGGGCCTGATCTCTAGCATGCACATTAAAAGTTAGGTATGACTGCATGCCTGTAACCCCAGCACTGGAGGAGACAGATGGATCCCAAGAGCTCACTGGCCAACCAGCCTAGCCAGCCAGCCTACCTGGTAGAAAAGGTGAACTTCATAAATGAACCCTGGCCAAGGCAGTAAGGTGGAGAGCATAGCAGGAGACACGTGGATGTCCTGGCCTCTGCCTGTGCATGCAACGGCTCACACACTCACATATTTATGAGCATATACCACACACACATATAAAAGACACATGCCCAAAGGGTTTCTGTATTCTTGACTCTAGCTTATGAGTGAACAGAGAAAAATGAAAGGAGAAAGGCAGTCTATGGAGAATCAAGCCCAGGACAGTTCAAAATCAAACGCAGTTCATACAGCTGTTCACAGAACCCAAGGGTGGGTACCCAGCTGTGTAACTACAGCAGTGCTTCATTCAGTGCTTACCACTAGTATGCGGTGCTAAAATCAGTGTCTGTCTTAGAATGACAGATAAGATACTGCTGGAAATTAAGTAGTCAAAATATTCAGTGACTTTTTCCAGGTGTAAAACAATGCTACATTATTTCAAACTGTGTGGCAACAGCATATATTTCATACAGGGAGCACTAACAAAAAGCTAACCAACCATAAATGTGGCCGAATAAGAGTTAGGAAACTACGAACCTTTCATATCCTAAAGCAGTCTGGACATGGTGCTTCACACATGTAATCCCAGCACTTGGAGGCAGAAACAGTTACAGACCAGCTCAGTCTTCACAGCAAAACCTTGTGTCAACATTTTTTAAATATATATATGCATGTGTGTACTATATATATGTATTACATATGTCCTCAGAGTCTTCAGAAATAGGAAAGTCTGAATAATCGCATCCCTTTATCCTTTTTCACCTCTTCATAATAGGGCCCAACAGTTAGACTTTTACAGGAAGGATTTTAACACAGAAAAAAAAAGTAAGCGAGAGTGAGAAAGATCCAGGTCTCGAGAATATCTCTTTGGAAATCCATGCACTGTGAGTCCAGAAGGCCCCCAGCACTCTTCCTGATAACATTACAAGGAACGGAAAATTTACAGTGGCCCTGTTAAAGGTCAAACACTTCCTGCAGGACGTCCTGGTTGGACTAGTTCCTCTCCAGTGCTTTAACTTGGACAGGTGCCTAAGAACAAGGATGGTCTCACCAGACTTCTGAACAGAGCGCAATGGAACATCCAGGGCAAGCCAAGGGGCATCAACAAGCGATCTGACTACTGGAAATAAAGGAAAATTATCCAAGACAGCTCGTCAGAAATAATACTGAAACACAAGGGGCTTGTCTTGGCTTTTCGAGACAAGGTCTCACATAGCTCGTGTTGGCCTCAAACTCCCTTTACAGGCAAAAATGGACTTGAACTACTACTGGTCCTCCCGCCTCCACATCTGCGCACTGAGATGATAGGCTTGGATCACCACGCCCACACCTTAAGTCTTTACATTTTAATCATGTTACAACTGAAACTGCTTCCCAGAATGCTGAGACCAAAAAGTAGACTAGTCAAGGATATCTCTGTCCTTCTGAACTACTTCTATAAACTAAGGCCTTACCATGAATTCCACTAGGCATTAAACAAAAAGGCACTGTGATTAGTGTGGGCTGAGGACACCACGTTTGGCATTGTATACATAAAATCATGTATTGAACTATGATGACAAAAACAAAATATTTGGGATTTGCCTTCAAATACAGAAAAGAAAAAAAGGAACAAAAGGGGGATACATGAATCAAAAAGAAAAACAATTTGTGAAAGCATCATACACAGGCATTCACTACACCATATTAGTCTCAAGATATAGTCATAATATACTTCTACTATTTCATATAACATTCTACACAATAATATATTGTGTATGTAAAAAAAAAATACTATAAAAGATTACTAGTGGTTATGGAATGGCAGAAATTTGCATTTTTTCCCATTGACATTTTTAGTGTTTTCTAATTTCTTTAAGATATATTAGATTTAAGAAAAATTAGGAGATAATGCTATGAGTATATTTCTTCTGCACAAGACAGTTCCTTTTCTACCCTACGGTAATATAAAGTGAAGAAACATCACTGCAGGTGCTGGGGATGCAGCTGGGCCCAGCATCCACTTCCAGCACCACTACAAATCCTAGGAATATACCTCCGGCAAGAAAAGAGGGAGCACTGAATAGCTATTAGTATAATAGTGGGGGATTAACTTATAGTTAATTAAATATGCATTTTAAATAAAGGATGATATTTTATCAATCATATATTCCCAGTTTATCTTTACTAAAATGCCATTCTTCCCAAAACTTCTAATTCCTTCCCTTTCAAGATCTCAACAGTTCCCCACTATTCTATATGTAGCCAGAACACTTTAAAACTCAAATTAAAGTAAAATATCTCGTAAACAAGGAGATTACATATTAACCCCTTAAGAGACAACTTTCTACCCTCGGTTTCAAACGTTCATTATCATTTCAATAAACAGACATTTTGAAACTACTACAAAATACTTTTTCCACAATCAGGAAGAAAACAGAGTTGTCCTTGAGACATTATGAGATTCTTCCCTACAGTCTTCACAATGCAATCTCTTCCCTCCAATTAGTAACTGCAGAAACTTTCTTTTGCTATAAGTGTGCAAAAACACATAGCAGTTTCTGGCTAAGTGAGAAGGATACAAAGTCAGCTACAAAACAAACCTCCACCCTACTGTTAAGCCACAAATAAATACTGCTACCAGACGCTGAGCCAAAAGGAAGTTTGCTTTGCTCCCTCTTGGGCCATACTTGGTCCTAACAACTGTGTAAATAAATGTAGACCATAAACATAGATTAGTTCTACATTAAAAGCTAAAGAAGACTCAAACTGAATGATGTCCTGCTTGTTGCTTGCGGCCATTTCACAAGATTCCTGATGTGTTAAGCTAAGGCTCCACCCTCCTCTAAAGCTAAGGAGAACCTGTGGGCAGCTGGGATATGGGCGGGGAAAAGCCCTTGTGACTTCTGGTTTGGACAAACCTTTTGAAAGCCACGAGGAGGGCAGGGTTAGTGATTCCAAAGTCAATATAAGTTAGGGCATCACCCAAACTCCCCTCGTGCTCCTTACTGGTCCTGCCCAATTCTCAGTAAGAGGCTAGGAAGCTAGGTTAGCCATGCCTGAGCATTTTAGATCTGAAAGGCATCCTCTGAAGAAACCAATCTTTCCCAAGCTACTCTTTAACCTTTGAATACTCTTGAATAAAGCAGCATAGAATGATTAAATACACAGAACAGAAGGGAGTAGAACTATGACAGATGTGAAAGGTTAGAAACCTGCCTAGTTAGAATCTACTTCCTCTTCCCTAAATGAAACAGTTGTCCTAGACTGAACTCCCTGGGGCTCTTCAGAACAGTTTAAAAATCAAAAAAAAATCTGTCAGTCCAGAGAGAGACAGAGGTACAGAGCATGCCAATGGTGCCAGTTATCTTCCTTTTTCAATGAACGAGAGATGGGATTTCAAAAAGTCAAAGACAAAACTAGTCATCAATATAAAACTGTAGCCATAAAATTATTCACAGCTATAAAGTAAACATGTGGGGCTGGGGAGATGGCTCAGCAGTGAAGAGCACTGGCTGCTCTTCTAGAGGAGCTGGGTTCAATTCCCAGCAACCACATGGCCGCTCACAACTGTCTGACTCCAGTTCCAGAGGATCCGATACCCTCACACAGACATAAATGAAGGCTAAAACACCAATGTATATAAAATAAAAATAAACTACTTTTTAAAAGTAAACATATATAACTAGGTAATACAAGAAAATAAAAATAAACCAGGCGGTGGTAATGCACACCTTTAATCCTAGCACTTGGGAGGTAGAGGCAGGTGAGTTCAAGGCTAGCCTGGTCTATAAGAGCTAGTTCCAAGACAGGCTCCAGAGCTACATAGAGAAACCATGTCTTGAAAAACCAAAAAAGAAAAAAGAAGAAAAGAAAAATAGATCTAGAGCTGGGCGGTGGTGGCATACACCTTTAATCCCAGCACTCGGGAGACAGAGACAGGCAGATTCTGTGAGTTCGAGGCCAGCCTGGTCTACAGGAGCTAGTTCCAGGACAGGCTCTAAAGCTA
>JAQHUG010000342.1:1352598-1378129 GCA_028555095.1 Dicrostonyx torquatus | reverse complement strand
AAAAAATACAACTCAATGGCTCACACCTTTAATCCCAGCACTCAGAAGGCAGAAGAAGTAGGTGGATCTCTACAAGATCTTGGTCTACAAGAGCTAGTTCCAGGACAGGCTCCAAAGCTACAGAGAAATAAAACAAAACAAACAAACAAACGCAACTCACTTAGGACACTAAAATGCTTAGGAAGGAAAGGTAAATGTTAACTTCAGGGAGTGTAGAAATGATCCCTTGGTTATTGTGGTAAAAACGGAATTGTCCATTTTAGGATTATTAAATATGATTAAATCATATAAATATAATAAAATGAAATGTATTAATGAAGAGAAAACCTCCCTATCACACATCAACCACACATTATATGGCTTTTACTCCAGATGTGTGGCGCATCCACACTCAATGTTTCCATTTCCACTTAGGAAAAACCAGCCACTGGTGAGCAATGTCATGATGCCATTGGCTTTGCTCAAGATCAGGGGAGTAATTCCTAGGCTTAGCTCAAGGAAGAACTGGAATGCCTGAGTCATACTGAGCCATCCGTCAGAAACCACAGTGGGGTGAGATTCTGTCTGGGATGATTGCCAAACATGTGCTAAGCGTTATCTGTCTTGGAATTTTGTGTAAAAACTTTTAAATTTATTATTAAATGATCACTAGACTAGGGCATTTGTCAAGTATGATAATTCTTTGGAGAATATTTGTTCTTTTTCCTCTCATATTCAAGTATTCCTTCAAAAACATGTGTACATGGATTTAGCTTTTGAGATGGTATCTCACTATGCAGCTAAGCTGGCCTTGAACCCACCATGCTCCTACCTCAGTTTTCTGAGTGGTGTGATTACAGGCAAACTCCACCTTATCCCGCTAAAATATATTTCTAAGCATAGCCTCTGAAATAAATGTCATTTCAGCATGCCATTCTCCTGGTACACAGACACAAAATTTCATATTGATCCACCTGCACACACACACATACATACACTCAGGCACACTCACAGAAACACATGCTCTTTCGCCTTCCCACATACATAAACACAATCTACACATGCACATACATACTTGCACATACACACATGCACACAATGCACACGAATACAACACAAAAATGCAACACACAATCGCATGTACAAGCACACATGCATAAACCCTCTAGCACACCCATATAAACACATATGTAGAAGTATGTGTGCACACTATATCGGGAATAGGTCATAAAGGACAATTAGAGTTTAGATACATGTGCTCATTTGACAATCCAGGATGAGACAAAGATGGCTAACACTGGACAGCCAGAGGGCCAGTGACTCTGCTATGTAACGACTCCTGGAAAAATGTCACTTATTGTATGATTCTGTTTAAATACAGCCTAGAGATCAAAAGCTTCAGCTGTTTATCTATAGGCCTATGTGTCTAATTCTGTGCAGGCTGTGTGCTGATGTGTTCTGGGTACCTGCCAGCATCTACCTGTGTTTCAGTAAAAAAAGCATGTCACATCTGCCTATGGCTCCTCAGATCTTTAATTTCCCAATCCCCTGTGACCTTTCTCCTTTTGTGGTGTTGGAGCTCAGACCCAACACACACACATGCATGTACACAAGTGTATATATACAAATACATCAAACATACATGCATGCATAATCACATGTACAATAAAAACCACACACGTACACATGAGCACAGGCACATACACATAAATAAGCATATCCACAAACATGTACATACATACATAAAACATACACATAGAAAAACAAATATAAATACAATTATGTACCAATATATGCACACACATACCCAATATATGCATGTGCACACACACAAATGCTCAAAATATACACATGTGCAAGTGTGAACATGCACACAAGTCATGCTTTTTAAAGTGCTAGCACATGCCAAATTATAACAATAGATTTTAACATACAATCAAGTTATTTTTTCAGTGTTCTAAGAACACTGCAAAGTTCACAGATAATTAATGCAAAAAAAATAATAGTGTGGTAGTGCACACCTGTAATGCTGGCTTGTTTTGGAGGCAGGAGGACCAGGAGTTCAAGGTCATCCTGGCTATGTAGTGGGTTTGAGGTCAGTCAGGGTTACATAAATCCCTTTCTCAAAAAAACAAGTAAGTAGGATTCCAACATACACAAAAGGTGAGAGGGCAAGGAACTGAAAACATTTCCATGAGGAGCTAAACCGCAGGAATGAATTCGGAATTAGCAGAAATGTGAGTAGTTCCGAATTAGTTGAAGCATGAAGTATAAGATAGGAAAGACACAGGCACTGAGGCCGGGCTGGCAGGCAGGGCTAGACTGTAAAAAGCCTCACTAACAATGTAAGAGGATTAAATCACTAACTGGAAGGCAAATGGGCAAAAACAATGTTTGTTTCCCAACACAGGGTTTCTCTGTGTAGTAGTCTGGCTGTCCTGGAACTCGCTCTGTAGACCAGGCTGGCCTCAAATTCAGAGATCCAACTGCCTCTGCCTCCTGAGTGCTGGGTTTAAAGGTGTGCACCACCACGCCAGCTAAAAGCAGGAAATAGTGCGGCCAGGCTTACTGTTAAATGCAAAGGGGTTGCAGAGATGGCTTGGTGATTAAGTGTACTTGCAGCTCTTGCAGAGGATCCAATTTCATACTCCACACCCACAAGTAGCTCACAGCTGCCTGTACTCCAATTCAAGGGGATTTGATGCTCTCTTCTGGCTTCTAGGGATGCACATGAGTGCACGCACGCGCGCACACACACACGTTAAATAAACTTTTTTTTTTTTTTTTTTAAAGAAGGCAAACAGCAGTGTGGAGAGCAGAACGTATGAAACTTGCAGCAGTTGGGCCTTGAAAGCAGCAGTAGTAGGGTTCAGGGACTTTCAGTGGATGAGGAAGAAACGGGGTTCTACCGAGCAGTGGTGCAGAAAGCACAGCACGAAGGCTGGCAAGATGGCTCAGTGGTTAAAGCATTTATGCTGTAGGTAAAAGGACTGGACCTGCGATTCCCAGGAATCCACATAAATGATGGGTGGGTGTGGCAGCTCACCTGTAATTCCAGCCATGGAAGGCAGAGAGACAAAGGATCTCCAGAACAAGGTGGCTAGCCAGACTGGTCATATTAACAAGCTTTGGAATTGACCGGGCACCCTCTTCAAAGACTAAGGTGGAAGAGTGATTGAGATAGAGTACTCACATCAGTCTTAGGCCTTGAAACACATGCGCACACATGCACACCTCCTCTGCACACACACCCTCACACACAGCACACATATACGAGAAAGGAAAAACAAACACATGAGATGCTAGATATTCACTGTACAGACCAGACCCTAGGTCATGCGAACCCACTTCAACCATACAATGGAATGAGTACTAGCTATTGCACTCAGAGTTAGAACAGGTCTAAGATTAAATGGAGGAGAGATACTGCACTTAAAACAATCCAAAAGACCTCTTATTGCAGTCTCAAGTGTCAGGGAGTCCTAGGTAGCATGTGAATTAGTACTGTTTCTGCTTTTCTAGTCTGCAACCAGGGTTGCACTTAGAACAAGCATTCAACAGTTTTAAGTGTGGCTCCAGGCAGGCAGCAGCTGTACCTGTGAGCATG
Source organism: Dicrostonyx torquatus (assembly GCA_028555095.1). NCBI lineage: Eukaryota > Metazoa > Chordata > Mammalia > Rodentia > Cricetidae > Dicrostonyx > Dicrostonyx torquatus. Next base: position 1,374,543 of record JAQHUG010000342.1, on the reverse strand, counting down.
TTAGAAATGCAGTCTCAGACCTTACACAGACTAGTTAGGGCGGGACACAGTCTGTGCAGGCACAGCAGCAATATTCTTCAAAGCTCTCTGAATTGATTCTATTGTGTGGTCTATTATGAGAATTGTTGATTTCAACACTGAAATTGCTGATTTCATTCAGATTATTATTATTGGTTTTTCAAGACAGGGTTTCTCTGTCACAGCCCTAGCTGTACTGGAACTAGCTCTTGTAGACCAGGCTGGCCTCGAAATCAGAGATCCGCCTGCCTCTGCCTCCCGAGTGCTGGGATTAAAGGCATGTGCCACCACTGTCCAGCCTCCGATTATTTTTTTTAAGGTACCAATATTCCTCCTAAATTATAGGAAACTGTCTCAGTTTCATGAGATATTGAATCTCAGAACATTAAGTATGACCCGAACTCTGGAAAATGTGTCTGCCACCTGATATGCTCTCATCATTACGATCATGCTATTTCAGTCACTCCTCATAAACATACAACTATTGGCAAAATAAGATCACTTGATTAAAGTGATCCACTCTGCTAAAACACAGATTAGCATGCAGATCTCCCAACTGTGGATTTTGTTGAACCACGTTATTTCTGCAATATCATATTTTTCCAAAATTAAAAAGTTACAATTTAGTATTGTTAATTTGGGTTCAGTAGTTGCTTAAAGATATATTGTTTTTTGTGTGCATTTATTCAGTTGCATGTGTGCACATGCCTGTACATACATGTACATCAAAGAACAGCCCATGGAGTGTCAGCTCTCCATCATATGATTTCCAGGGAAAGTATTTACTCCATCATATGTGTGTGTGCCAAAGTATGTATATACATACATATATGTGGTGTGTGTCTATGTTTCTGCTGCTTACAGAAGCCATGAGGGAGCAGTACACACCCTGGAACTGGAGTTACAGAGTTATAAACAATTATGGGAACCAAATCTGGGTCTTCTAGGGAGCAGCAAATTCTAACCACTGAACAATCTGTCCAGATCTGGGGAAATTTTAATGTATTAAACCTAGGGTCTCATGCATGCTGGGAAAAATTACTGTCAGAAACCTCTGAAGTAAAATTAGTGCAATGACACTCACCTGTAATCCCAGGACTTGAGGTGGAGGCAGAAGGATCAGGAGTTCAAGGCCAGCCTCAGCTACATAGTGAATTGAAGGCCAGCTGACATACATGAAATGCTATCTTATTAAAAAGAAGAAAAAGAAACAAAAAAGCATTTCTTTTTTTCGTAAGCTTTATTTTTATCACTCTTATCCACCACACATCGGGAAGCTATCAACAGTGCATCGCATGGTGAGTCAGTTCACAACAAAACTGAACAAGGCAATTGTGTTTACAGAGGAGTTTTCAGCAGAAGTCCGCAATGCAGCTCGCTGAAACACAGTGCTCACACTTTATAGGGAGGTGGAGATAAAGTTCTCTGCTACCAGCAAGAAAACAGATGTCTGAAAGAGTGGTATGGAAATCAGAAATTTAGGGATTTGAAAAAAGAACATCTCGGTACTAAAACACATCTGTCTACAGTTATAGTCCCACTTAGTTTAAACAAACAACAACAAAAGCCCAACCATGCACAAGCAGTAAAACATCATGAAAAGCAGAATCACAGCATCAAGAAATGCCAAGACCAACACGCTACTGGAACATGGGGTAGAATGTCAGAGACAACTCCTCCCTACGCATTGTCACGTTCCTGTCGCTCTGAGGTGAAGGTAGCCCAGCAGGAGCCAACACTCCTTAGAACTGGCTTTGGTTTAGGTGATCTTTCACGTGTTTTTAACCAGACCTTCTATACCCAAAACGTGTTTGCAAGGGAAAGCACTAGCAGGTTTTCATATTCAGAACCAATCACTCCAGTGCCGACAGTCTCGAGTTCAGAAACCATGAAAAGGTATTGATAACAAAGGAATTCCTAGGAGTGACAAAAAAGATGGAAAAGATAGAGCCCTTTTTAGGAGGGGAAAAAAAGTCTTCTACCCCAGATCTGAAACTACTTAAAGGAGATTAAGGAATGTTAAAGTATTTTAAGATTTTTCAAAAAAAGAATGAAGAATGAAAAATAAATTCTGATGGAAAAGATGTGACAGTTTTATATTCTGCTAATTATAGACGTGAAGATTAAGGTTTTTAAACATAATAATAAACAGTACTTACACTTCTTTTCACAAGGTGCTGTAACTCTGCAGTTAGTGCATACGAATGACACCCACCCCTGTGCAAAAGGAAGACTCAGACGGCTGACCCTCAGTTTCCTTCTGAGTCTCAATTTGCAAGAATAGTGATAAAGCACAAATGTCCAGGGCTGGAATTCAAATACTTTACAAAATTAGGACAAAATGAATATGGATATTTAATCTGGCCTCATAAACCCTGACAATAATCTGCTGGGGAACAAGGATGAGGAATGTGTCCGAAAGGCAATTTTTTCATGCTACAGGTAATAATCTAGATATTTAGATCATGAACTGTATGCGGAAGATTACTAACACCAGTAAGTGAGCCACTTTTTTCTTTTCTTTATCCATATTAATCATTCTCTTCCTTACTATTAACTCTGACAGCCTTCTGGTGATCCACCTAATAAAATAACATAGTAAAGGTAATTCAAGTAACTGAAGAGATTCTGAGAGGAGCTGAAAGAGAAAAGGGAAGTGATTCCAACCGAGGATTTTATTTATTTTTATTTTATGTGCATTGCTGTTTTTGCCTGCAAGTATGTCTGGGTGAGGGTGTTGGATTCCCTGGAACTGGAGTTAGTTGTGAGCTACCGTGTGGATGCTGGGAATTGAACCCAGGTCCTCTAGAAGAACAGTCAGTGCTCTTAACCCCAGCCATCTCTCCAGCCCTCCAATGGAGGATCTTAAAGAATTACTAGAGGTACACTCACTTATAATAGTGGCTGGAGGTGGTAGTAGCCTGTCTACACAAGTTGCTCAGTAAAAAACAAACAAAAAAACCAAGCAATTCCAGCTTTCTTCTCAGAATGTAACTTGCTTTCATTATACAGAGAAGTAGAATAAAGGTGTCTTTCGCACAACAGAGATTAATGGCCACTCAGGCAAGTAAGAACATGTCTTGTTGCTTTTCATTAAAGCACTAGGAACTCAGTTCCTTAGACACACACCATCTTCAAATAGTCACCAATTTCTCTTCACATTGCTGTGACAGCCACCTCATTTAATACTCAGGCAATTGTTTAGTGAGGTTCCCAGGAATGCCAGCATTTAGAATGGTGTCAACAAACACAACTGCCATGGTTATGACTCTCTGAAAGGCACAAATAAAGCAAATTTAAAGCAATCATTCCTATGAGCAGCACAAGAAACAGGGAAAGTGCTGAGCTACAGATAATCAATAGTTTATCAGAATAACAAACTTTGTGTAAACTTTTGTGTTTGTCTTATATCCTGAAAAATTCCCCTAATGAGCAACTATAAAGTTTCCTACAAGAGTTGAGCATGATGGTGCACACTGTGATAAGCAGCACTTGGGAGGCTGAGACAGGAAGATCCTGAGCTGGAGGCCAGTCTAGGCTACACTGTGAAACCCTGTCTCTAAAAAGCTGTTTATCCTAAATGCTCCCTGGCACATATGTATTTCTTTGACAGCTCATTTCTTCTATAAAGTCATAGCAAAAATAGTCTAAATTGTTTACCTTCTTAAATATCTAGTACCTGCCAGCTGTTGGTTATGGTATGAAGCATTAGCCATCAGACAACTTTAGACATAGTGAACACCATCTTGAGGAGGTCAAAAATCATGATCCATCCTGTGGTATCAGGTGAAGAAAGGAACAAAATTCATTACAAATTGGGGGGGAGCACTCTAAAAACTAAAATACCCAAGTTTCTCCATGATTAAGAATCTAAAATCTAAACACACCCAGATGAGCTCCACATGACAGAGACTCAAGATCAGAGTGTTCTTTGAGGAAGTTAGGACACCAGGTGGAAAGACTACAGACCCCTACTCAAAAGAAAGGCGAAAGCTGAGCACCTCAAGAAACAGGATTTCTTTTGAGCTAGCAGTGACCAAGGACTGGTCTGTATGTGACCACAATTAAATAGAAATAGCGAGATAGCTGGAGCAATAAGATTTGAGGAAAGAACACTAACAAATGGAACGAGATCCCAGAATTAGATGTGCTGGATAACTGGCCTTTCCATCAACATGCAATACTGAGATACATCAAGTAGGAATAGTTTTACACATACATACTTTTTAAGTAAGCCAAGGAAATTCTGGACTCACATGACTCAATCCAAGTTATTCCAAGAAAAGGCGACAGTGCAGTCATCACCTGGAGCTTTTGCCCAGATGAGGTTTAATATCCACCAGGAAACACAAGGCACTTGCTCCTATGAGCCGGCTACACCCAACAGATGGAAAGTCACGATGTAATCCTATGTGTACCCTAACCTGAAAAAAAGCCAGCCCGTACCCTTTGAGTGATAGAGTCTAGGTAGACCACACGGTTACAAGTGTCTCCCTGACTGATTCCCTCACCCACTCTGCTGTTCTAATTATCATCGGGTATGATGATGCTCATTTTCAAAACTGCTGAAAAATACAATAGGCCTAAGAAGTCAGAGCGAGAACTACCAAACATGATGACAAACTGTCAGCCACCTGCCTTTGATCAACAAATTCAAAAGAGCCATGAAACAGCTTTTGATGAATAGTCTAACCTGCCTTTAAAGTTACTCCACAGCTGAAGCCCGAACTTGAGGGAAAGTCCAGTGTAATAAGACACCTGCAATTCTTCCGCACTTCTCTCTGTGAGGCAGCATGGTTGGTGGCAGGTTAACATATCTCAACACTCTTTAGCAGCTACAGATGAAAGAGAAGGGTGCACTTCTCTCAGTGAAAACAGAGGCAGATGAGTAAAACTATATTAGTCATATAATTCTAAAAGCAGCCGTAAACTTAGCTCAGGAGACAGCAGAAAGGGAGATTTCCCAAAGATAGCTACTGTGCCAATGGCCACAAAGGAAGGAGGGTATCCAGTGCTAATAAACCCCTTACTGAGGTGTCCAACACTACTATTCTCTTCTAAATACAGTATTAAGAGTTTTTAGCATGGCTACTAGCCACCTCCTCCAAATACTCCTAAAGAATGCAAAATTCCCCAGGGGGCAATCACTTCCTATGCCTTATCTGGGACAAAATGTGCCATAGTAGAGTAGGAAGAATAAGGAAGGAAGTGGGAAGGAAGCACAAATACTAAAACAGGGAAAGAAAAACTACCTGAGATAAAATCTGCCCCCAGAGAAAGGTGCTAATATGAATCCTTGCCTCTTTACCTTGCCTGGTAAAAGAATTCTAGGTTTTTAATAACTTCAAAGAATTAAGATTTCTGTGCATATATTTATTGTGAAAATTGCATCTTTTATAACATTTGGTCCTATTTAAGAAAGTCCTCATGGTATCAGAGGAAGGAGACTATGCAGCTGTCCTCTTTGGTAAATGGGCTAAGAACTAGCAAACAATGGTTTAAATCATAGTAGGATAGCTTTTGTTTTCAATTTTGTGGCTTCAATATAAAATATTTAATTCAATAAAATTACTTGGGCCCACCATTTACTTCCTTAGTTCCCTCAAAATCAAGTTAGCATTGTCTGCAATAAGTCTACAGGGTCAAAGACGACACAGATTTATGACTACATTTGCACGGATCACAGAAGGCTGAATGCAGAAATGTTAGCAGCATACACCCGACAAAGAGCTTGGAAGCCTATCTGCAGTTTATTTGCAAGGGACTTTTTTTTATGAGATAGGGGAACATATGTCAACCACACTTGCTCTTCCAAAGAACTCATTTTTACCCTGTGACCACAGAAGCAGTCCCTGATGTAAATATTTATGCTCTAGGAAAGCGTAGGGCTTCACAGTACTGATTCCATGCTCTCTAATTCTGACTTGAAAACCACCCAATCAATCCTGAAAGAGCCTTCTATCTAAGGAACATATTGGAGACCATGATGTAAGATCATGACATAATCCCCTTAAAACAAATTTAACTTCAGAAGAGGGAGCTCGGAATAATTTGATTTTACTAACAAATGTTGGACAGTGTGTTTTTCAACAGTGTAAAATAACTCATCCTTTAAAATGCAAATTGTAATGGAGCTTTCAGGAGCTTATATGGCTCAGACAAGACTATATAAGCAGGGTGCTGTCAGGGAAAGAAACATGCTCTTTCCTAAGGAAAAATAAATAAATCTTTCATTCAGGTAAGGAGACAGAAAAAATTCCAAACTGGTGTACAGCCTGTGGGTTATTCCGTACTATCAGTGCTTTACTAAGGTTACAGCTTTCAAGGCAATCTACTATAGAAAAAGAAGAATCCACGCTCACAATCCTCAAGCCACAGTCCATCTGTGCCCACAAACTCATGGTGCCTTCTAATGAAGGACACATTAGATTACTACAGAGCTTTTAGGAACTGAGTTTTGATTCCTTTCGACTTCCACCTCATAATACCCCAACCTTTCTTTACTCCCTTACAGTCAAAAGCCAGATGACTTGGGATACTGCCCTCCAGCTGCATATAGAGGCAAAGGGGACAAGGGATGAAGGTGGCAGGGCAGCAGGGAGGACACAGAGGAAGAAAGGATGCATGACTACCTTCTTTGCACTTTTCTCTTTTCCCTTCACTGTACAACAAACCTTTTTCTGATTCACCTCAATTTCCCATTACAGCAGAAAAAAAAATACAACTGAAGAAATTTTACAATTATCACACGAGGTTCAGTACAAAACAGATGAGTTAATCTTGGGTCTAATTTACATGTACAAAACCTTTGTTCCAGTCACTCGGAAGAGTTTCAGTGTAACCCTGGTCTAGACTCCAGTTTGTTCTGCACTTTTTGTCATTTACATTCTATCAGTCAGACCAACTTTCGAGAAACCTGTATGTCAAGTCTCACAAGTGTGAAACAGGCAGGAAGAAATGGTTATAGACTGTATTAGCTCACAAGACTCACACTATAAAGTACACTGACTCCAATTTCTCTACTCTTTCACACCTGCACACCCACTCAAGCACACATACTAGACATAAAAATTGTGCAAGATCAAGCATCAGCTTTCTATTGTAAAAGCCTTAATAGTAATTTTAAAAACGTTGGTAGGCTCACTGCAGTTTCTTCAGAGGAATATTAAGTTCTACAGTACTCCCTTAGAAAAATTCACAACTCATTGTTAAGAACACGGTAGGTAACTGCTGCTTGACAATGACTTAACATTATTAGAGCATCCAGTGCCAGCTAGAATAACAATGAGATACACCTGACAATACAAACAAATAATCTGTGATGTCACCAACCCTAACAAATTTGTTAATAATATTCACTATGACAAATTATTCATCATTGCTTCTTCATCACATGAAATGACATCTTTTTAGGTTACATACTAAAGAGCAGCACCTGCCCTACTGCACAAGTTAAGGGTGCCCACATGGGTGCTCTAACCCCCTCAAAGTATAGCTGAGAGGTCTTGTCCTACTCAGTGCCAATGCTTGCAATGCAGTCTCTGTTTGGGCAATGGCTACACATTAGTAGGATTAAATAAATGTACAAGGTACCCTTTAAAATGGGTAAAGGGGTGCTCCTGCATTCAGCTGTGGAATATAATAATCCAAGAAATGGAAGAGGAGAAACAGGAAATAGTCCTTAGGTTACTAATTAAAGCAAGGTTTGATACAGGTATCCCCTCTTGTAGGCACTCAGCGGGTAGAATGTAGCCACAACAAACTTTCCGTCAAACATCCTCCCAGTCAGCAATTTCTGAGCAGCTTTGGAATCACCAGCGTTTGCATACTCAACAAAGACCTGAAGGAGGTTAGAGAAGACAACATCATTTCACAACAGTGATTTTAGATTTAGATCAGTACTTTAATGTATACCCAGTTACATGACATATAAAAACATTAATTAAAGACTATGTGAGACACTGGTCCTCTAAGATCATAACTGAGTTGGAAATTCATATTGCCTGGTATTTTACTGTACCTTTCTGGCATTTACACCAGTGTTTACCTGTGTATCACAGCTGCCTACAGTATTCAAGATAGTAATATCCCAGGTTTGTAGGTCAGCAACAACAGACCACAACATGTAGTCGAGGTGTTTTGTAGGCTCTATCATGCAAGCATAAGTGTGCCGTGTATCAGTTTGCACAACAAAATCACAGAAATACATTTCTCACACTATTTCCTATTAGTAAATGACATGACTTGTGTATCACTTGGAGATTTTGTTAAAATACAGATTTTGCTTCTATCAGTAAAAAGTACAGCTTCAGTATCTGTAATTTTTCTTAGAAATTAATTCTCTCTGTGTGTGTGTGTGTGTGTGTGTGTGTATGTATGTATGTATGTATGTATGTATGTATGTATGTATGTATGTAAGTAAGAGGATAACTCTCAGGGGTCAGCTCTCTCCTGCCCAACCTTACAGGATCCTGCAATTGAACTCAGGCCATCTAGCCTACCCACAAAAACCTCTACCCCAAGTCATCCTACCTGCCTGTGTCTGCTTCGTCACATTTCTTAACAAGCTCTGATGGCAATGCTGATAATCCACTGAGCACACTTTATAGTAGGGTTAAAACACTTCCTTAGAACTCAGCTCAATTCATCAAATTCTTAAGAGCTATCAAAGACAGGTTAGGTGAAAAAGCATACGAGTTTTAGTGAAACTCACAGGAGTAAGGAGTAGTAGATAACAGAGCCAGGTAAGGATGTAGAGCCCAGAGAGAAACTAACACCACAATAAAGAAAGCTACACTCGTAGGAGTACGTGATGGGAAAATATCTGAACAAAGAAAGCTACTAGCAACTATGCCTGTCAAAATATTTGTACAAACTACAGACTGAAACTATAATAAAGAAGTACAAAACCAGTGATTTCCTTTCCTGGAGCATCTGAATCCTTCCCAAAAATAGAGATTGGAACAAGGAACAAGGCACATTCTCTTTGCTGCCCTAAAGCAAAAGGGCAGGGAATGGGAACAATTTGGAACAACTTGTTCTCAGTTAGCCCACGCATCAGAAAATGAATTAGATTCAAGAACTGCCTCTCTGCTCAGTCTGTCACTTACTCATTATGTCAAGAGTTACCACCTGGTGATGGTGGTGCACACCTCTAATCCCAACACTACGGAGGCAGAGGCAGACGGATCTCTATGAGTTCAAGGTGAGCTTGGTTTACAGAGTGAGTTCCAGGACAGGCTCCAAAGCTAAAGAGAAACCCTGTCTTGAAAAGAAAGAAAGAAAGAGAAAGAGAGAGAAAGAGAGAGATAGGGAGGGAGGGAAGGAAAGAAGGAAGGGAAGGGAAGAAAGAAGGAAAAAAGAAAGAAAAAAAAGAAGGAAAAGGAAAGAAAGAAGGAAAGAAAAGAAAGGGAAGAAGGAAGGAAATAAGGAAAGAAAAGAAAAGGAAGGAAGGAAGGAAGGAAAGAAAGAAAGAAAGAAAGAAAGAAAGAAAGAAAGAAAGAAAGAAAGAAAGAAAGAGAAAGAAAGAAAGAAAACAAAAAAGAAATTCAGAGACTTCTGAAAGCAATGTGAAAATGAATCCTCACCTTCCAGTTAGTTTCAGACAGGGTCCCAAGTCACTCAAGCTGGCCTAAACGTATTTTATGTAGCAAGAAACCCTTCAACTTGTTTTTCTGCTTCTGCCTCTGCTTCTCAAATGCTGGGATAGGCACGTGCCACCATGCCTAACTCTTCCATACACGTTCTTCTGTGTTTTCCTCAAAGTAATTCACCTACAAATTCAGGCACATTCCTAGTTTTCATCTCTCCCTGCACAGGAACCCTCCTCTCATAAAAAAAAAAAAAAAAAAAAAAGCCAAGTTTGTTTCCATGGAGTATAAAAGAAAAATTTCTAATAGAGTTCCATAAGCATGCATGTGTATACACGTGTGTGTCTGTCTGTCTCTTTGTGCCTGTGCACATGGGTGCAGGTGCAGGCCAGAGGCTGAGGACAGTGTCTTCTTCAATCACTTTTTCCACCCTTTTTTTTTTTTAAATGACTTATTTCTCACTAGAATGGATGGCAGAAAAAACCCCAGGGATTCTCCTGTCTCTGGTTCCTCAGTGCTGGAATTGTAGGTACATGACAACACACTTGGCTTTTCACATAGATATTAGTGATGGAAATGGGTCTTCATGCTTGGACAACAAGCCCTTTCCACTCTGTGCCATTTCCTCAGCCCCTAATACCCAATTTTTTTTATGGAATATTCCTAGGTGACCTATGACTGGGTCATTCCACCCATGCAAGTATGCTGTTAAGCATGATGTATAATTTTTTTTGTGTGTGTATTTTTGAGACAGGGTTTCTCTTGTAGCTTTGGTGCCTGTCCTGGAACTAGCTCTTGTAGACCTAGTTGTGAGTTCAGGTTGGCCTCGAACTCACAAAGATCCTCCTGCCTCTGCCTCCCGAGTGCTGGGATCAAAGGCGTGTGTCATTATCACACGGCTGATGTATAAATTTATACCTAAAGAATTTGGACCTCTGATAGAATTTTCTAAGTTTATATATATTGGAAAGTGAAGAGGTGGTACTAATTTTGCTCTTTCAATATAACTATGTCTAAGGTATGCACTGCTCTTGAAGACAAAGCAAAGATGAAACCAATAATAAAACAAGCCATATATATCGATGTCTCACTGGTTAAATTGCTTGCCCTACAACAGTAAAGGCTGGAGTTTGGATCCCAAGATCCCATATAAAATGACAGGTAGCCATGCTGCTTTGTCTTAATTTCATCCTCAGAAGGCAGAGAGACAGGGAATCCCTGGAATAAGCCAGTCCAACAAGACTAGCCATATTCGCAAGCTCTGGGTTTAACTGAGAGACCCTGCCACAATAAAGAGGAAAAGAAATGGGGAATGATTCCCAACATGAGCCTTAGGACCCCAAATGTGCACACACGCATGCACACAAACACGCACACGAAAATGAAAATAAAAGGTTAGATAAAATAATACTTGTCAGCTATTCAGAGACCTCATCTCTAAAATATGTCATTAATTGAAATAAAAGCATTTCCAAATGGCCAACGAGCTATAAGATAATAGCTACAATCAGCAGCATGGTAGCATGTGCCTGTAATTCTAGCACTCAAGATGCTGGAACAGGAGGATTTAGTAGAGTACATAATCAAGTGATGGCACCACTCCAGATGAACATGTCTAGTGGAGACAGTTGGGATAAGAAGGGCAACCACTGTGCAGAGGCAAGGGTACTGCTGCACAGTCTACACTACAGGGCAGTTCCCTCAAAGTGATATGCCTTGAATGTTAATAGCGAGTAGAATAGAAACCTAAAATGTATTAAATTAATATTCTGTTTCTCCAAAAGTAAAAATAACATAAACAAAGCATTTGCATGTACTTTTTACATGTGATTTATTAGAAAGAGGCCTTCTAATAAAAACGATGTGATCATAGTTTTCACCCAGACAACTGACTGAGGACGTATGAACCATCACAGGCTGGTCAAACTGAGAGACCGCTCAGGCATGAGTCTCCACCCAGCAATGCTGTTTTTCTTTAAATGATCACTAATCATTTTTATTGAAGTCAGAAACTAATCCAACTGGTTTTTCAAGTGTACTTAATATGAACAAAATTGAACCAATTAGTGCTCTAATTAAACCTAATCGAAATAAACACAGAATTCAGCTGGTGTCACTGTCTACAATGGCTCAAAAGTACATTTTTTAAAAACAGAGTTTAAGTGACTACAAAAATCAAATATCCTGTAAATTTTCTAGATGGGTAAAAAGCCTAAGAAAGTAATTATAACCTATACTGAAAAAATTGCTATACACCTTCCCACAGAATCCATCTAACACAAAATTTTAATAATCTCCAGATAATTCTGCAATTAAAAAAAAATGGCTTACTTGTCCTCTGCCAGGATTTTCCTTTGGAACAAGCAGAGAAACCACTGGTCCATATTTCTGACACTCCTCTTTGACATCCTCTACAATATCTGGTGACAGAACCACATAACAGCAGGCAGTTACAACATGAGAATGCAGCGACATACAGCTAAGTAGTGAAGCTATTTTCCTTACCTTAGGGGAAAAAGCTTAAAAATATAAATTCAGAGCATTAACAATTTAGTAGTCTATATTTAATGTTTTAAAATTCCCAACTGTCATTCTATTTTTCCTCTTAAAATCAACCAGCATCATGAAGTTACTACTGTATCTGTCAGAGTGTTATCAGCATACACAAGCAAATATAATTTTTTGTTTGTTTGTTTGTTTGTTTTTCAAGACAGGGTTTCTCTGTGGCTTTGGAGCCTGTCCTGGAACTAGCTCTTGTAGACCAGGCTGGTCTTGAACTCACAAAGATCCGCCTGCTTCTGCTTCCCGAGTGCTGGGATTAAAGGCGTGCGCCACCACCGCCCAGCCAGCAAATATAATTTTATGTTGTTTAAGGAACAATTTCATCAAGTCCAACTTAAAAAAAAAAAAAGAAGGAACAATTTCAACTTCTTAAGTATATCTTTGTATTTCTTAAGTATATCTTTCGTAGTTTTCTAGATTTTGAAAATTAGGTATATTTATTTTAGCTTATTATTTAATTTAATTAGTTTATTTAAGTGTTTTAAGCGCACACATACATGTGCAGCATGTGATTGCAGAGCCCCCTGAGGACAAAGAGGACATTGGATCCTCTGGAACTGGAGTTATAAGACCACTGTGAGCTGATCCACCTTTCTGGACAGTTTTCCATATTATTAAATGAAATATTCTCATTTGGTTTTATGACTATGTACTTTTGGACAGTTTACTATATTCAAGAAATTACCTTATGTCTCCCAACTGATGACTACTTAACTATTTCAAAACTTATCTTGATACTGTAAATATACTATTTACAATTCATTTCACTTCATTATTTCTTGCAGCTGATATTCTAGAAATACCATTGCTAGGTCAAAACTGACATAAACTTGCAATGTTGTTACAATTATCAGGTTGTCTTTCCTAAGGGTCTAACATAAACTCTTTTAAGCAGTGTTATCAAAAATTTGTTTTCCTAGTCCCTATAGTTTTTGCTGTTTCTGTGTCCAGCGAAAAAGACATAGCAATCTGGTTTGAACTGACGTAAACTCACTCCTTTCTACCATAAATGTTTACTGGGTGCCTACTATGCATTCTTCCAAGCGTGCTACAATCCACTTTTTAATCACAGTCATCAAGCCTGTTAAGTAGGTGCACACTGGCTACTATTGCAATTTTAACTGTTTTCCAACAAGTAAGTTAAGATACAATCATGCCAAGTTGCTGCTCTCTACCTAACATGGCACACTTTCTACTTGATGTTACTTCTTCTTACCATTCACCTTTTAGGTAACTAACCATTGAGCTCAGCTGTAACCACTGTAGTGAAAGCCCTCACTGATCACTCAAGCTAGGCTGAGCACCCTTTTCCTGTTGTCATTTGTATGCGTTTTTCTTGCATTAAAAACAAGAAATAATCCCATGTGTCTGAATGAAAAGGCTGTTAAAAGGCAGGCAGACAGAGAGAGAGAGAGAGAGAGAGAGAGAGAGAGAGAGAGAGAGAATAGAAATGACAGCACAGAGGAGGGACAGAAAACATAGATTAGAGACAATCTTATGGGTAAATATTAATATTAATTAAATGTCAGAGTTTAAATGACTTTATAAATCTAAGAAGCACAAATATTTTAGACATCACAGAGTTCAATGGCCTGTAAAAATTTTGCATTTAGAAAAAAATACTTCTATCTTTCATAATAAAATTCAGATTATACAGACATTGATCATACTGTGTGTGTAAGAAACACGACAGTATAATTTGGGAAGCACTAACCTTCATATTCATCTTCATTTTTAAGATAATCATCATCTAGCACATTGAGGAGTCTGAGCACTGGAGTTGGAAGCATCACCAGATCTTCAATGTGAGGGGCTGTGAAGGTTCATGACAGTATGGTTAAATGTAATAAACTGAGGAATTGATCAAATAAGGAACCTGAGAATATATACAGATAATTGCCAAAAGACCAGGGAGGGGACATAATGACAGATATAACTTACCAAAAGGAATGCTAAAGAATGGGCTGCACAATGCCATCTCAGCAGGAATCCTTCTGCTTGGGTCATCATGAAGCATGCTGAAACATAACAATGTCATTATGATTACTGCCAGATCTTCTGAAAGTGAAGCTATCAGAAAAACAAAACAAAATAAAACAAACTCAGTGTTCATCTCAGCACCTCCTTTATTCTTGTGGATTACTGAATCATTCCCCAGTGGAGAATAGAAAGGTCACCTGAGTAATGGTGCAATAAACCATGAGACATTTCTGACATAGTATCATGCTATGATTTAATGTTTCTGACTAAAAAATAAAACAGGAAAGTGATGCACATGCTATAGCACAGTGGGGCAGGGGCTAGACACTGTTTATGATACCACAATTAAAAAAAAACAGGCAAACAAAAAGCAAAAACAAAAATCAGAAGATAGTAGTGGGTTAATTGAATCTTGCCAAATTCTCCTAATCTTAAAGCAATTTTATGTAAAAATTTACAGGCAATAAGACCAGAAACAGACTGTTGATAGTAGTAATACTCACACGATATAGGCATTCATTTGTAAGAAAGTAGAGAATAAACAAGTGTACAGATAATAAAAAAAAGAAAATAAGGCAGGAGAACAAAACAACAAAGCCAAACAGATATCACCGGGAAGTGCAGCAAGCCAATTTTAAAACAGCAGATGAAACTACAAGGGACTACTGCACTTACACCAGGTAAATATAAACGAGTCTCTGGGAAATCCTAAGAGCTAGAGTAACCCAGAAACTAAGACTTCCTAAAACAAGCAGCCTAGACACTGTCACGGAAAATCCCAGTGAGAAAAAAATATTGGGAAAAGAATTCAAATGATTAAAATGGGGGGAGACAGGAAGACAGACATAGGGAAGGTAAGATTTATTAGAACAAAACCAAGGAAGAAGAGTCAGATTGCAGGACAGGGAAAAAAGACACCTTTTCCCCTCTCGTTTGTGGCTATGAGATAATGTCTCACATGTAGCTTAAGGCAGCCTCAAACTACAGCTCTCCTGCCTCCACCTCCCAAACACTGGGATTACAGACACGCATCATCATGCCTGGCTTCCCTTTAACATTACATAAAAGCAACCGAAGAATGACACTTACATAACTAGAAAGGCTATCTTAATCGCTCTGCTTTGTTTGAGACAAGGTCTCACTACAGAGCTCTGGCTGGCCTGGAACTCACAGAGATCCTCCTGCTACTATCCTGGAATGCTGGGATTAAAGGCATGCACCGCTGCATCTGGGTAAAATTCCTATCCCTAAGGGAGTTAACATATACACTGGTAGGCAAATCAGTAACACTAATATAAATTTAAGAAGAAAAAAAACCACTTTAACTGGTAAAGTCTGCAAAGCAAGTTATACTACGTCTAACATACCTTTTGATAAGGTCTCTGAGGTGATAGGCTGGAATTGCGGCATTCACCACTGCTTTACTGGCAAATATATGATCAATAATAGCAGAACTGTTTGCCTAAAAGAGGGATAAAAGTCTTCCTTAGGTTATTCAGTTCAGCTCACATTTATTGAGTAGTAGCCATGTGGCACTATTCCATGAGCAACATGCGATACCTCTTCCAAGAACTTATAATCTTAATGGAGGAGACTGCATTATAGTGAATTTCTAGAGGCACTAATACAATACCTGGCACTATGAACATCTTCAAAACTCAAGAAATCACAGAGATGAAATTTTATGAGTGACTGTAATAGGTAGGTCATAGTGCCTAATGATGAGTCTTTGTTAGTATTCAGGTGAAATAAACTGTCACTGAGAAAAAGGAGGAAGCATGAGGAAACATTTGTTACATTATCCACATTCCATTTGTAGATGATAGCACTTGCTCCTGAGTACTGTGATGGTTAATTTTCATTGTCAATTTAGAATCACTGGTAAGGTATACTTCTTGGGTACACCTGATAGTGTATGTCCAGAGATTAACTGAAGGGAGACGGCTTCCACAGTATGTAGGTGGCACTATCTCACGGATTTGAGTCCAGAATTAAGGGAAAAGGGAGACAGTCAACCAAGCACTAGAATGCCCCCTCTCGGCTTCCTAGCCACCAAGATGCAAACTGCCCTGCCACATTGCTACACTCTTCCTAACAGCATGGACCAATACCTCTGAAACCGTGATCCAAAATAAATATTTCCACTAGATATAAAAATGTAACTAACAATATGCAGCAAGTACTATACTAACTCAGAATGCAGAACTGTGTAAATAACAAACAATCAGACATCCACAATAACTAGGATCAGCTGGTTACTTACCATGGACCACACACTATGCTGAAAAACTACGCAACATTTCTTTTTTAGTTTTAGTACTCTTATAAGACATTACATCCAGGAAATTACAGGAAAGTAAAGGTTTAATGAACCCAAATAACTCAGTAAGAGGTGAAAGTAATACATAGTTGAACTTCAGAATCTATGCTCACACAGCTTGGCAATTTTGCCTCTCCAAAAGGTGATAAAACAGATTATGACACTATACCTAGAGAGACACATATTTGAGATTCCATTAGTATATGTCATGCCTCCAAATCTCACACAGATTTGAGTGTGACTTATTTCTGATGTGCTCTGGGCCAACTAGATACAGTTCAAAGGGCCTGAACACAGTCTAAGCTAATTTAAATGACTGACCCATATTCAGATAGACACTAAAGAACACTTAGCTTGTTAGCTATTTGGAAATATCATTAATAGAAAGAAAATAACATTGGTTTTAAGCCCATACGCAGCACTTTTTGGGCCAATAATAAATTAAAGGTAATCACACTAGAGAGTTAGTGTATTCTTCCAAGAATCACTAAACCACAAATCAGTGACTAGGGTTTAGCACAAATGAAACTTTATTATAATGGCCACCTATTTGTTAGATGTTTTTTTGTTTATGGCATTTCTCTGTGTAGCCTTGACTGCCCTGGAACCCGCTCTGTAGACCAGGTTGGCCATGAACTCAAAAAACCATTTGCCTCTGCCTCCTGGGTGCTAGGATTAAAGGCATGCACCACCACTGCCCGGCAGCTAGACATTTATTATTAAAATATTTAATTTCAAATACTTATTGCTTAAAACTAGATTCAACGATAATGTCAAAGTATATTACTGAGAACATCATCATAATAAAACATCACAATACATCTGGAAAACTAATTAGGATGAATTCCTAACTTAGAGACATACAAAAAGTTCATTTCAGCCGGGCGGTGGTGGCGCACACCTTTAATTCCAGCACTCGGGAGGCAGAGGCAGGCGGATCTCTGTGAGTTCGAGACCAGCCTGGTCTACAAGAGCTAGTTCCAGCGCAGGCTCCAAAGATACAGAGAAACCCTGTCTCAAACAAAAAAAAAAAAAGTTCATTTCAACATCTGAGGTTTGGAATTTAAAACCATGCTCCCGCAGAAACAACAAAAGCAGTAATGACTATACCACAGTCACATAAGCTAACTAGAAGTGCAGAATGTGTAACAGCCTATGGAATAGTAACAAATACAAAGTACTATGACGCTGTGGAAAGCTTCTAATAAGAGAACCTAGCACATGACCTGGAACCAGCTATATTATACAACTCTAGCAGCCAATAGGACTGTTCAGAAAAGTTAACAAGATTGTGCTATAAAGCACCTTTTAACTGTAAAGCATTATTAAAACTTATTATTTAAATTAATACCTATAATTTTGCTAGTAATATTTCTGAAGTTAAGATAACTAACTTGATCAACAAAGGAAATTTCTTTTTGGGGGCTGGAGGGGTGTTCAAGACAAGGTTTAGAGTCCTAGCTGTCCTAGAACTTGCTTTGTAGACCAGGCTAGCCTCTAACTCACAGAGATCCACCTATCTCTGCCTCCCCCAGTACTGGGACTAAAGGTGTGCGCCACCATGGTCAAGTAACAGGGAGTTTCTTTTGCCATTCTGACATTTCAGCAAATGCTTACTATACCCCAGGACCTAGACCAACAGCTGGGAGGCTGCAAGGTCAGTGTATCTGAAGCTGTAGGGTAACTGGAGGCACTGAAGTATACAGAAGACACGAAGGAGAGGGGCAATCAGGTTCTCTGACCAAAAACAAAGGAAACATCATAAAGCAAATTCCTAAACTGATGAAGACCCCAAAGCAAAGCCCTCATGCAGTTTACCTTCCATTCCTGAGATCTGACTGTATGTTTCAGTTTCATTCCTGAGAACATTTCCAGTAAAATGATTCCGAGGCTCCACAGATCAACAGCTGAGGTACATTCAGTATCACTCTGCAGGCCAGCCTGGGCCAAGCAATTTTGCAGTTCTGCTTCTGGAGCTCGATACCCGTCTGTCTGAATATACTTTACATCCTACGAAGACGAAGACACACTGCGGCCATAAGAAGGCTCTCACTTTCCACCCTTCTCAGTCACATTCTTCAAAGGCACAGTAGTAACTGACAAAACGAACACCATAAGCTTTAGTCCTTATCTACCACAATTCTTCAGCTCCGTAAGTGAGAGGTTGGCAAAGAAAAGCTGGATGCATCCCATACAGTTGCTCAAAAAGAAGTTTTTTTTTTAAAACACAGTTTCTTACCTATTATGATAAAGACCGTCTGCAAAACCCTGATAAATCATAGAGAAATGGGGATTTGCCTGAACTGTCACATCTGCCATCAGTCATAGATAAGAGCCCCAATACCAAAGAAACAGGGGCAGCACCCCGGCAACTCACTCAATGCTGACAGACGGAAAGCTCTCTATGTGGGCTACGCATGCTTATTAATTTCTGAGCCCTCAGGAGACTTTCTAACTCCTTCTGCCTGACCCAAATGTATGTCCTTGTTTCACAAAGCATCACTGAAATTGTTTTAATTTTTCTCTCAAGCACCTTGGTACTTTCCAAGTGTCCCTTTAGTCTCTAAACTGCCACTGTTATTAAAAACATTTCACTTGGATCATCAGAGTTTAAACCATAATGGGGAAGAAAAGAATCTTACTTGATTGCCTTCTTTGAAGCTAAGTCCAAAGTCAATAAGCTTAAAGCACTCATTCTCTGCACTCCACAGAATGTTTCGTGGTTTGAGGTCCGCGTGGACATAGCCCTCGTGGTGAAGGAAAGCAAGGGCCTCCAGAACATCTCTGGCACAATGCTGTATCATCCACATGGAGCAACCCTGGTGACTGGAATATAAAAGCAACTCCGAAACACTGACATCCAGGAGTTCAAGCAACAGACAGCGTGATGGCACATTTGGAGGTAAGTGTATGGTAAAGACTCCATATAAAGTCACTACAAAAAGAAAAGAATTACAGTACTTTAAACATCAAATTTATAGTAACTCACTACCAAAGTAGTTAACTCTTCTATAATTTTTATGCGCGTGCATGCGCGCGCACACACACACATGCATGTGAGACTGTGGTGAGAGCTACTATTAGTAAAAAAAAAAAAAATGGAATTTCCCTCTAGGTAGACTTTATTTACCTACTTAAGAGCTAATCCAGTTGGTGGGCTGATGACTGAAGGGCCTAGCCCTAGCTATGCTAAAGAGGTAGCATCCTTTCATGAGATATTTATTTCCCCAGAATTCTTGCCCCTGGCCCAGTCTCTTGCAAAACAAACCATGCTTTTCTCAATCACTTTCTTAAAGGGACCTCCAGGCCTTGTGGTTGTGTGACCACCCCATCTCCGTACCAAGCATGGCTGGCCTCCACACTGGCTCGCCACAGGCAACATGGCTTCTTCTTTTATTTTCATTTTCTCCTGCCCAGAGAAGATGCTGAGATTTCAGCTTGCCTTCCCTGGGGTTTTTCTTTTAAACTCCCAATGAAATTGTCCTCAAGCATTTCCCCAGTGTCATTTGACCACTGAGGCAGTATGCCCCCAAATCTCCAGCAACACTGGGAACCGAACTCAGGTCCTCTGCAAGAACAGCTGAGCTACTCTACCTCTTGCTGTCAGATAAGGATAACTTTGATCAGCAAGAAACTTCCACTATTTTTCCAATGAGTTAGCTCTTTGGACAGTGGGGCTATTTAAATAAAATAAAATACTGTATATGGCAGAACTGGGTGAATATGCACTTAAGATGTCAAGAAAAATTATTTAAAGTAAAAACCGTAATATTAAGTAACCCTTATAAACAAACTGATTGGTTGATTCATATCTTAAATAATAAATAAATAAATCAAGACCCTGCAGATAACATTTTAATGTACTCACACAGGGAATCAACAAGTATGGAGGCTTGCAAAAAATTTTCCCTGTCAAACGTCAAGGTTATGGTGATATTCCACTTAGCAGCTTAACAAAACAAAACACTAGTATCAGAAAATTCTTCTGCCAACAAAGAAGTATTATAAAAACGTCTTCAATTTATATATGGATCTGTATACCACGATGTATAACCAATACAAGCTTACATTCTGAATATCTGAGTCACGAAAGTCTTACTGGAGGCAAATGCAGAGCTCCTAAATTTCACTCTTCCATAACTTCTAGGTAATACTATTATATCCCCTCTCCCAAATCCACACTAAATATGTAGCATTTGAGTTGCTAGTATGTTATTAGCTGTCACTGATGTCATTGGATGCCACAGTCCTAGAATATTTTCCATTTTCTATTGGAAGGAAATGATGCAAAAATTTCCACTCAAGACATGACAACCTAGCAAAGGAATGCCTTTCGCTGCAGAAGGCATTTCTCTATGTTACTAAGTATAGGCTGCAAAACCGAAGCAGACAGGACTTTCCTAAGCACTGCTATATGATAATCACCTCCACCATACCTCAGAGCGCTGCAAAGGAAAGGCGGATAGAAAAGGGGCTTGCATCGGGCGATAACCAGTGAGGCCCGATCCTCTCCTCCCACCTAAAAAGGACCAAGGGCCGGAGGAGTGAGGGCGGCGCTGAGGACAGGTATGTTGGGAGCGGGACCTGGGCAAGAGACGAGAGACGGCCACAATTACCGATGTTCCTGTGACCCTGCAATTGCTCCAGCGCTGCCCTCTCTTTGCGGAAACCATACTCCGCGGCCGACGCCGCAGCCCCGGTGGTTCCCGGAGGCAGGAACTGCTTGAGGGCTCCGGGGGGCGAGCCCGGGTTGCCACAGCAGCGAACCCGATACACCGAGGCCGACGAGCCGCTGCCTAGGCGGCTCTGTACCTGCCACAGCCGCCCGAAGGCCTCCAGGAAGCGCGGCGGCTCAGCGCCCCAGGCGCAGCCGGACCCCGCCATGGTGCGGGCTGGGGCGAGGACACACGAGCCGACACTACGCGCCAGGCAGGCCCGCGGCTCCCGCCGTCACATCCCCGCTCGGACCCGCCGCTCCGCAGGGAGGGGCTCGCAGAGCCCGTACCGACTCCTGGGACCTCAGGCCGCCATGACACCGGAAGCGGGAGTGCGCTCAGGCCCAACTGCCGGAAGTGGGTGAAAAGCCAATCCTAGAGGCTGAAGGAGGCGGGCCTAGAAGGGGCGGGGCCTCAACGGGGGAAAAATGCTAATTTGTTTCGCAAAAAAATGACTGTGAGATACTAAACTTAATTATTTGTCCTGGGAATGTAGTGCAGTAGTTGAGTGCCTACATACGCAGGGAAGGCCGTGGGTCCAGTACCCAGCAACACATACGTCAATTTTTTTGGTTTTATTTATTTTATTGTTAAAGATTTATTACATTTGTATTTATATGTTTGTGTGTTTATGCCACATGTGTGCGAGAAGTCAGAAGATGTCATCTCTGGTGCTGGAGTATGTGGGCTGCCTGGTTTGGGTGATTGGAACTGAACTCCTATCCTTGGGAAGAACAGTACATACTCTTAGTCACTGTAC